>ULGS01000006.1:387172-589407 GCA_900519055.1 Yarrowia galli | reverse complement strand
CGTCGACACCTCCCCCCTCCTCCCTCCTACCACCAGTAGCAGCACTCCTCCCCTCCCCCATCGTCGACTTATGTGCCTCCTCCCTCCTCCACCTCGTCCTACGCTTTCCCTTCTGCGGAGCTAGCACAGGAGATGGCACAGCTGATGATGTTCAACGCCGAGTCTGCCACTGTGGTCTCTTCCACCTCTTCCACCAAGGTGTCGACATCCTCCTCTTCCAAGACCACCTCGTCGTCTTCGTCGTCGTCGTCTTCGTCGTCCACCTTCAAGCCTACCATCAAGACCGTGGCTCACCTTCGAAGCCACGATTCTGCTGCCATGAACGTGGCCAACAACGGAACTGTTGGAGTGGTGTCGTCGTCTACTCTGGCCGCGACTTCTGTCTCTGCCCAGGAGGCTCCCGCCGCCCCTACTCCTCCTCCCATCACCGTGCCTCAGGGCGTGGCTACTATTGAGGTTTCCGCCAACACTTCGGGCTCTTCTAAGCTGGCTGTGCCGCTTGTTGCCTTGGTGATGGTTCTGCTTCTCTAGTTTGCTTGGTTCAGTTTGGGTCGGTTTGTTTTGTTTGTAATAATAATTGTATAGTATGTGATATCTGAGACGAGCAAGAATGTAGCGTTGGAATGTCTCAGATAAGGTGAGTGCAGTGCAATACGGTAGCTGGTGCTTCCCAGATGAGTATTTCTTAAAGATGTGAGTATCTCTTCGTGTGGTATACGCAAAGACGCGTGAATTTCGACTTCTCGATTCAGATTCAGTCAATTGAGACGTTTCGTCACCTCCACATAACAGATCTCAGATTGGCTTCCAGTGAAACTGAAACTGCACTAAGCAACGCAGGGAAGGGATTGTGAGACTAGACTGAGACTGTTTGAGAGTTGGTTCGAAAAGTGAGACGGCCTGAGGTTGCGTGTAATCGTGTCTTGGTTCATTCGGTTTCATACTGTTGGATAGTGTTGGGGAGACCGGGGGCGTTAAACAGGCTCAGACAGTGGTGCGACAGTAGTGAGATATACAGGACGATGTAATGGCGGCAGAGGTGAGCGTAGTCAATAGTCGTTATTGACATATGTTTGATGACTAATACGACTCTGGAGGTCTTTACGGTGCTTGACTGAGGCATATAGGGTCTATTGGACGACAGAGGGATTGTTTCTGTTGCTGTTCACCCAACTGGGGTTCTTTGGCTATCGCATGAGTAGTCAACGATGCCGGAGGAGTAGTAAACAGCAGAGTGTTGAGAGAGTGAGATATTGGTGACCAGACGCATCGATGATGAGGACGAATGTCTCTGCGTTTGTCGCGCCTGTGCTCTCCTGGTTCAGTTCCACTCCGCATCTTCACCCACTTTTGGATTCATGAACGAGCTGGTCAATGTGAAATGAGTTGTTCTGATCAGACTAGTCCAGGAGTCCTGGAGACCTTGGCCTCGACGTGTAAGCTGGACACCAAGGCTGGTGGTGGAAGCACTACAAACATAGAGCCTATGATAAGTACATACTCAGCATGCGAACTAGAACAAGTGAATGGCCGTATGTTTACATCGATACTGTTGGAGTCACCAGGCGTCACAAGTCTACACAGCAGTCAGATACACCACTCTACACCCTACATCACCTCCAACACCCATCATATACGTTACTATTCCTATTGTATCACTATTGTATCACTAGTGTGTTTCTTGTCGTATGACCAGTCAGTCATGGGTTGACTGGCCCTTATGAGTGGTTCAGCATGACCATCTCTATCAATAGTCTCGGTTGATTCACTCAGACTGTTGTTGGTAGCAATCGCGCACTCGGGCAGTGCCACGCACCTCTTCGTCACAACCTCGTTACCACTCACTCTCTCCCGTAGCTCGGCCAAAGACATAGTCCTTTCTGTTGACGTTGACAATTCCGTCTCGGAAGGTGAACTTTCGGTTGTTTTTGACTCGGTGAATTCGGTCGTAGACACACAGAATGGTGTTGCCGTGGTTCTCGTCGTCGTCCTCGTTGCCGCTGAGATTGTCGTCCGACGAGTCGTCCAGGTCCGAGTTGAGCTCGTCCTCATCGTCCTCGGCACCGTCTGTTTGTGGCACCTTGAGTGTCATGACTCCGTCCACAATCTCGCCCTCCACCATGACTCCTCTAGGAGCTGCTCCATCGGTCTGCTCCAGCTTCACCGGGTTGCCGGGCTGTCCGTTACCCTGATTCTGGTTGTTGTTCTGATGAGAGCCCGGAAGCACCAGGCCGGGGTTCTGAGGGGTGTGTAGAGACGGCATTCCTCCGTAGCCGCCGTCATTGGGGCCGCCTCCGGGGGCAACCACCTGCTGATGTTGTTGTTGGCCGGGGACGGAAATCTGACCGGGTTGGCCCGGCTGTTGTCCTGGTGGAACACCCTGTTGCTGTTGTTGTCCTTGCTGCTGACCCTGCTGGCCAACAACCCCCGGTGGCGGCTGCTGGTACATGAGCTGCTCGTTGGCCTCGGGCTCGGGCAAAGCGTCCCAGGGCATCTGGGCCACTTGCAGGGACGACAGCTTTGTCTGCCAGCCCTCCTTGAGCTCCTGGAGGGTCATTTCATCGATGCCGTTCTCCTGGAAGTCATCGCGACACTCGTTGATGACCGCGTCGATCACCGTCTGGTAAATGTTTCCCACAATCTGGTTGGACATTGTGTAGTAGTGGCGAGGCTGCGCTTATGTACGAAATGGATGGGAGGAAATCGACCCTGTGAGATTAGTCAGCGGTAAGGAGGAGGTTGGGGGATTACGGGTATGTGGAACTGTAGTGGTTAATGGGGGCATCTTAAAGGTGACTGGGTTTGTGCACAGTCTCGTTCGCTATAAAGTGATTGCAAAACCAAAAGGAAACACCCAAACCATCTCTATTTATATTCGGGAGGTTACAACTTGCTCAGGTTGGAAAGTGTGTGTGCGGTGTCTTCTGGGTTAGGGCTGTGATGGTGTGACAAAAACGTTGGCAGAGTTTGCGGGCGAACTGTCGTGTGAACGGTTCCCAGTGGGAGAATATTGGCTGGTCGGGAATGGGGATTACCGGGGTAAAAAGGGAAAATATACGACGGGGAGGAGGTCAGGAACAAAATGCACTCTTCACAATTTCAATTGAGTGACTATGAGAGAAGTTAGAGGGGTGATCAAAACTGAACACCTTGAGTAATTCGTTAACAAAACTGTGCATTTGCAATGTCGAGGATATCGCTATAACTCACCAAAGAATTGATTTGAGGGGGTTATGAAGGTCACAATCCGATTATGATCACTCACTGATCTAATCGGATCTTATCTCAAATGACTGCTATGATAATTGCGGATTTTGAGAACCCCCATGTTCCACCCTTCTTAACTATCGATCAACTAATAAGGCACCACCACACACTATAGAATCACACACTCTCAAATTGACAGCATTCAACCAGGTCTTGCCACAACTATTACCCACATCTGGAAATTGTCCAATCCAATCCAATCACCTGGACATGTGACTCCTCAGCTTGCAGTATCTAATACAACCCCTCTTCATATTGCGTCTTACTCATGTGGATAATCAGTTGCACACAACAAAGGATGACTTCGATGCCACACTGTGGGGAGTGTGGGGGTGGACGATACATACCCGTTACAAGTCACCAGTAACATCAAAAGTATATAAGTACCTGCCTAAACCCCCAGCCTCCCTCATCTAAGTGACACGTCATCAACATATACTACCTTAGAACTCCCCCACCTCCTATTCTTGTATCGTTACGTTATCCACTCCCTCCCACGTCTCGGACTCCGCATAAGACACGGCACTGGAGTTTCATGCACTCTGGAGATATGCACTCTATGGGTGGCGTTGTAGAGAAGGTGGAGAAGTAATAACCGGGGATATTGTTGGGGTCGTGGATTGGTCACGTGACCGGAGTAAATGGCACGTCAAAATCACCCTGGTCACGTGACTACAAGGACCGTGCCACAAACGCCATTCTTGGTACTCTCCTCGAAACTCTCGTCTGGACATAATCCCACCAGCCACTTCTTATCGGGACTTTAACTTTTGGCTATACCCGAACTGGGAACATTATAGTGCAAGTATCGTGCAGTATATAGCCAACGTTGTAAGTCAGAAGGTCCCCCAACCGGACATCATCCTTCCGGCCAAAACCTGCATATTCACAGCCATTTAAACTGCCGAACCTGAAGTTAAAGGAAATCCCAGATTTTCTTCCGCGAGCTCCATGAATGAGGAGGGAGAATCAACTAAGGAAATAAAAGTGCCATCGTGTATAATCGGGTGTTCGGAACGTATCTTCTGCTTTCTAGAGTCTTTCGACCCATTCTGGTCATTCTATGTGACTTAGTAATTTTCAGTCTGCCCGGTTAGATGATGTCCGGTTGGGAGGCCTTCTGACTTAGGCTCTTGGAATCACTCTCCACACACATATCTTCTCCACATAACAACATGAGAACACGACAAACTCCCCGAACAACTCCCCGAGAAACCGCCTCTCTCCCCGACATGATGGACTCTCTGTCTCTCAAGGACGATTGCGCCAGAGCCAAGCGATTCTGTGACTTTATGGACACTTGTCCTACCACCTACCATGCCGTCAACTACCTGGCCAAAGATTTGGAAAACGCCGGTTTCCGACCACTGAACGAGCGAGACTCATGGGAAGATGAGTTCCATGCCCACGACAAGTTCTACGTGACCCGAAACGGCTCGGCCATCATTGCGTTTGTGGTTGGCAAGGATTGGACTCCTGGCAACGGAGCTGGAGTTGTGGGAACCCACATCGACGCTCTGTGCGCCAAGGTCAAGCCCATCTCCAAGAAGACCCCCATTGACGGCTACACTCTGCTCGGAGCCGCTCCTTACTCTGGTGCCTTCTCCGATACTTGGTGGGATCGAGATCTCGGTATTGCTGGCCGAATCATCTGCAAGGACGGCAACAACAAGGTCACCTCCAAGCTGGTCCACGTGCCTTACCCCATTGCGCGAATCCCCACTCTGGCCCCCCACTTTGGTGCTCCCGCCAACCCTCCCTTCAACAAGGAGACTCAGATGACCCCCGTCATTGGTCTGACGTCATCCAAGGAGGTCTCTGAGCCCACTGACGAGGAGAAGCAGTCTCCTCTTGTCGGCAAGCACTCCATCGATCTGCTGCGAACTCTCTCCAAGCACTCTGGCGTCGCCGTCAAGGATATGCTGCAGATGGACATGGAGCTGTTTGACACCCAGAAGGCTGCTCTTGGAGGTCTCAACCAGGACTTCATCTTCTGCCCTCGAATTGACGACAAGGTCTGCACCTACACCGCCGTCCAGGGTTTCATTGAGTCCGTGCCCGACATGGACCCTCGAGCTCTCAACATTGTTGTGTGTTTCGACAACGAGGAGGTTGGCTCCAATACCCGTCAGGGAGCCCAGGGAGGTCTGCTTGAGTCTGTTGTCGAGCGAGTCATCTCCCACGGCATGGACTCATCAGTCGCCAACCTCGCCGAGGAGTACAAGCGAAAGACTTACGCCAACTCCTTCTTCTGCTCGGCTGATGTGAACCACGCCGTCAACCCCAACTTCTCCAACATTTACCTGGAGCACCACAAGCCCCAGCTCAACTACGGAATGACTCTGGCCGTGGACCCCAACGCCCACATGACCACCGACGCCGTGTCGCTGGGATTCATTGAGGAGGTTGCTCGACGAGGCAAGAACAAGACTCAGTACTTCCAGATCCGAAACGACTCTCGATCTGGAGGAACCATTGGTCCCTACATTTCCTCGTCCACCGGCATGCGATCTGTCGATCTGGGTATTGCCCAGCTGTCCATGCACTCCATTCGAGCCACCATTGGTTCCCGGGATGTGGCTCTCGGCACCAAGTTCTTCAAGGACTTTTACGAGCTGTGGTTTGACGTTGATGAGGAGTTCAACAAGGGTGGTATTTAGGACAGATGGGTTGACCTCATTGATTTTCCGTACTATTACAATATATGCATACACTACAAGACCATCAGGTGAAGGATCGTACAGGTACTGATTGTAGACTGTCTAGACCCACTACAGGAACACGTCATCATGTCTAATATGATATTACTACAATACACACTTGCGGGAGGGTCATACTTCGGACCTGCCCCAAGTACACTATATATACACTCTGATGCGTTCCGAGTGGTGGTGTGAGAGGCGTGAGCGGTGAGTGCTCCTGGAATGCTGGTTGTACTCACGGTGTAGCTACCAAGCACATTCTGACTATACCCTTTGGCTTTTCAGAGGGTGTCTGCAAGGTAACCGTAGGAGACTCACCAAACCAGGTATCGTAGTGCTCGTCCAGCGTTGTACTCGCAGTCACACTAGTGCTCATACTTCGTGTTCGCACCCGTACTCACACCCGTACTCACACCTGCCATCACCTCATTCACTTCAACTTTGGATAGCTCGTGGTCAAGCCGAAATCCCTCTGAAGCACACTGTACCAATCGCAGAACGTCTCCACGACGTAAACCACCTCGTTACGGGTCATGTCGAAACACTCGACCCAATGCAGTTTGCCCTTGGCTTTGGTCTCCTTCTGGTAGTCGATGGGCGTCTTGTTGTTTTTGGCGGCCCAGTAGATGGCGGCCAGAGCTATGGTGTTTGTGGAGAACATGAGACACAGCGGCGTTTTGCACGAGTCGGTCACAAACTCCCACGCCGTCTTGCACACTTCTCTCACGTGGTTGATTCCCAGCTTCTTGACATAGTAGCTGAGATGTTCGAACGGCGAGTCCAGAGTCAGGTCGAAACACAACACCTCGAGGAAAAAGCCCTCGCCGTACAAAATGCAATCTCGCCATCTCCAAAAGTCCTTGCTCTGCTCGTCCACCACGGCCCTGTGATCCTTTTGCGCCACCTTGACCAGACAGATGCAAACGTCTCTCAGATGTCGATTGGACTCCTCCACTTTGGTTGCCAGAAAGATGCACACCGCTGCCGCTTCAAACGGATGCTTAGACTTGATGCTGTGGCGCATGTAGAAGCGGTGGAAGAAGGTGCATGCTGTGTAAACGGCCATGTGGGGCAGTTGGAGTAGTTTGGCCACGTTGCCGAGAAAGTTGATGCCCTTGGTTCGCATCATGAGCTCTTCTCTGAAGGGCATGCCGTCCTTGGCCGAGGGCGAGGCCTTGGTGATGGTTTTGGCCGAGTACTTCCATGTGTTGTAATTTGGTGGTGGAAGTGACGACGGCGTTTCGGAAAGAGATCGAGCCGGGGTCGAGGAGCCCCTCACTGATGACGGTCTAGATGTTGTGGTTGAGTTGGATCGTGAGTGGGTTCGCGACGAGGCGGATTCGGGGTTTGAGGTTGGCTCATTCTTGGAGGCTGAACGGTCGGCGCCCGATTCAGTCTGGCTGGACCTAGGCTTGTTGGCGTCAGTCTTGCTGGCTCCAGTCTTGTCGGACTCCGCCTTTTTCCTGGACTCTGTCTTGTTATGTCCGTTAGTTGATTCTGGAGCTGGTTTGACGTCAGCCTTGTTGTCAGCCTTGTCGACGTTATTGCTGATGTCGTTGTTGACCTGATTTGCCTCCTTCTCTGTTGACTTGTCGGTTCCCTCAACATCGCCCTTCGGTTGTGTGCCTTCCACGTCGCTATTGCGTTCAGCCTGATCTGGAGCTGTAGCATCATTCTCAGCCTTCTCTTTGGCTCCCTCAATATCCCTGGCCTGCTCGTTGGCCACCCTCACAGCCTCCTCCTTCTGAACAATCCCCGTGTCCTTCTCAGAGTCGCTGCGACCACCTCGCGGAGACTGCAACTTGCGCGGGGTGCTGGCTGCGGAATGGGGATCCACCCAGTCAATCGTGCGTTTCTGGGCGGTGGTGGACATGGACTTGTCCGCGCGGTTGCCCACGGCCCGCTTGATCAGATCTTTGTCCGAGTCCATCGTGTAGGTATGTAACGTCGTTCGAGACCGGGTCCTGGGGCTGGCTGTATGTACGGGTATGCTGGAAAAGAATTTGGGTTTGCCCGGTGGTGTGAAACTCGAGAATCGAACTGGGGGCGTGGCACGAAAGCATTTATCGTTGAATATTGGGATTAATAGAGGGAAAATCGGTGAAAATAACAGTGTGAGAGAACTTCGTATCTTGGAAGCTATTGACGGTCATAGACGAAGCTGCAGACTTTCCGCTGCTCGAATCACCTCAAATTTACGATTCTGATACTGAAGAAACACATGAACCTAGCTTAAACACTGTCCGGAGGTGATCCCAAAGTGTCAGGACTCTCAAGATTCCTCGCTGGTCCAACAATACTACTTGTTGACTGGACGTGACTCAACCAAAGTCATCATACGTCCCTGTTCTGAACAGTCACTATACCGCCAGCTCCTTCATAACATCGCTTAACAGTCTTGCAGACTGGACGCTCATATTGCTTAGGTAATGCAGATGATGCAGACGAGGCGTCGGAGTCCGAAAGGATTGCAAGCCGTGTCTCATGAAGATTGGCTGATTGCAGTCGTTCGGCCGCTTCTTCTTTTTATTCGTCGATAGCGACAGTATTCATACGGCCAGTCTCAATTGTCTTAGGGTACGTTCTTAGTGCACAGCTTCATCCCACCAACCTCCACTGACATGGCTAAGCTAACAACCCCCCGACTCATTCTCAACCGCCATGTTGTCTCCGATCTGGCTGAATCAACGGCTCTATGGAACGACCTGGCCACTCTGAAGGCTCTCGGTGTTTCTCCGAGGTCACGTGATCAAGTCTGGACCAAACTGCTCTTTCATCGTGGACACTGGGATCATTACGGATACGGCTGTTACACCGTTCGAGATAAGGTCAACGGCCGGTATCTGGGCGAAATCGGCCTCAAACATTACATGCGTGACACCCTGGCTCCCTACTCTGACCAGATACCCGAAATGGCCTGGTTGCTTCATTCTGATGCTCACGGCAAAGGATATGCCAGTGAAGCTCTGAGAGCCATCTTTGCCGAGGCTGACAAGACAATGATTACGCCCACCTGTTGCCTGATAGCCCCCGAAAACCGAGCTTCCAGGTCCTTGGCCGTCAAATTTGGATTTGCCCAGACTGACACAATCAGGCTGACGGCGGCAACGGACAAGGAAGTGGACTTTTATGTCCGCCCTGCTGCAGGGAGAAGTCAGTGCGCAAAAGGTGGTATTTGACAGGCCCCTGTTGGTGGGAAAAATACAGTGTGGCTTTGGGAAACGTCATCCTGGGCATGTAGACACACAAAGAGACGGCCCAGTGCATGTTTAACCGGAATTATGTGCAGCAGACAAGAAAACCCGATCGATCTGTCTTCGATCTGATAAAGGAAGGTGCAGGTACAAGCTTACGTTTGTGTGGGAGGGGATCTAGAAGGGTTTGAGACCCTCCTTTGAAGGGGAAAGAACAAATAAGAAGAACCAATGTTGCATTCTCCACTTCTTTCATGCGGCTAGGTTCCTCTTGTCCGCCCCCGTGAATAATTTCGGTTATAGCACAATGCACCGTGCTAGCCCATGATTTGACACCAGGGATCTGGAAGATGTGCTGTGGGTGTCAGACGTCAAACAATGGATCCAGTGATGAAGTGGATGAACCGAGGTATTTATACGAATAAGGGATTGGTTGATCAGCGATCCACTAATACTTCCTAGTCGTTAAACGACTTTTTCCAAAGTACCAATGCAATCTCTGAAACACGACAACCAAAACACGAAACATGGCCAAGCATCGAAACGCATAAAAGCTGTATCATTCCTATTGCGGTGCCCCGCTCAATCAGTTTGACAGATAGGAAGCAGAGTGTGAGTGTTTGACAGCTGTGGTGGTCAGACATTTTGAGGAGAGAGAGAGATTTATATGGCCTGCAGTGTGCTCAGTTGATCACGCATGGCTCAGTAGGACTTGCTACACGAACGTCCAACGTCAGAGCAATGTCAGAGTCCTCCATTTCTTTCAAAGCACCCACAAGTCCAACCACTCCGACGACAGAGCGACCTCTTCATGCCTTTAGAGAGTGGGAAAACTCTCTGACTCTATGGAACACACTCCGCATCTACCGAAAATGTGTCTTTTGGAGTCTGGTCATGTGTTGTCTCATTGTCATGGACGGCTATGATGGGTTTCTGATTCCGTCATTCTACGCCGTTTCTTCCTTTCAACGCAAATTCGGAGTCCAACTTCCCGATGCTTCTTGGACTATTGAGGCCAAATGGCAAACGGCCTTCATGGTAGGATCGCCCATCGGACGAATCACAGGAGCTCTAGGAGTGGGCCTACTGGCAGACAAGTACGGGCGAAAGAAGGTGACTCTGGTTCCACTGGCTCTTTTGACAGGCATCATCTTCATCGTCTTCTTTGCAAAAGACAAAGCAATGCTGTGTGTTGGATGGACTCTTTCGGGACTCATCTGGGGTGTCTTCAACACTATGGCCCCGACATATGTGTCTGAGATCTGTCCTGTCAGTTTACGAAGCACGTTTGCAGCAGCAATCAATCTCTCGTGGGTCATTGGCCAGTTCATTTCAACAGCAGTGCTCACGGCATCTGAGTCTCAACAAAACCAATGGTCATACAGAATCCCATTGGCTGTCCAATGGTTCTGGCCATTGGTGCTCATTCCACTTATTGCTTTCATGCCAGAGTCTCCATGGTGGACTCTCAAACAAGGAGATGAAGAACGGACTCGAAAGGTCTTGGAACGACTGGTGAACAAAAACGACGTCGACATTGACACTTACCTCGAGTACATGTGTCACACTATTCAGGAGGAGGACGACTCGGGCAAGTTTTCCGACTGTTTCAAAGGAGCCGATTTGCGACGAACAGAAATCTGCTGTTTCACCTACTTTGTCCAACCATTGTCAGGTCTCTACCTGCTTTCCTACGTCGCCTACTTTCTGCAGCTCACGGGTATCCCACGCGATGTTGTCTTCAAAATGACACTGGGAATCACTGCTGTGGCGGTGTTGGCATCTCTGGTGTCTCCACTTGTCATTCTCCACTTCAAACGGCGGACTCTGTACATGGGGTCTCTCACCCTCATGGCTTGCACACTGCTTGCAATTGGAATCACGCAAAAGTTCGACACCCAGGCCGCTAGATGGGCAGCTGGAATACTCGTCTTTGTCTGGGTAGGCACATACGATACTACCATTGGTCCTCTCACCTATGTGATTGTATCTGAAACATCGTCGGTTCAGTTGCGATCTAAAACAGTTGCTCTAGCCTCCATCTCCAATTCTCTCATTGTTATCGTCCTCCATGTCACCGTGCCATATCTGATGAACGAGGAGGAAGCCCACATGGGCGCCTATGTGGCCTTTGTATGGGCTCCGTTCTGTATTATGGCGATAATCTGGGCTTTCTTCCGACTTCCTGAACTCAAGGGAATGAGTTTTCTGGAAATTGAGCAGTTGTTCCAGAATGAGAGGGCGCGCAAGGTGGAAAATCAACAATCGAAGCACGAGTCACCGCCAGCAGCTGTCGTTGAGGGGGTGGAACCAGTGGCTCAGCAACCATGATCACCACACCACCTGTTTAGAATAAATATATTTATGGATATGTAAAATCAGACACCGAGAAACTCCCCCTACATACCTCGAGGTCTAATAGCATTGGAGGGACACAAATGAGTGGCGAAATGGTTCTTCTCATCAAAGGTGGCGTTCATCGTGAACTCCATAAATGCTCGCTGGTATGTCATGTCCTCCTCATCGGGACCCTTGATGACGTTCATGAGATAAACAGCAGCAGTCTCGCTTCGTGTACGCACCCGTCGCCACATGTTGAGACCCTCTTCCTTGGTCATCTCGGCAGCATAGATGGTTCTCAGCGCCAAAGCGGCCAGATCGGGAATATCGTAAGATCGGGCCAGCACAAGAGCTCCACAGGCGGTATCCAGATCCATGGGCTTTCGCTCATCGTAGAAGAAAGAGACCATGGCTTCAACCCATTTGACGGGCTGCATGATCTTCATGAAATGCTTCGTGTCTTTGATAGACAGATCAACTGTCTTGACGAAATGGGGCCATTGAGGGGCAATAATGAGCGAGTGAATAGGCACCTCCTCGTCTCCTTTGCACAGAATGGTCACATCCTTGTTGCCAGTTTCTCTGAGAGACGAGAAGAGCGATCTGTCGGTTCGAATATCGACCTTGAGATAAGTCTCGAGGTTGGAAATGGGCTCTCTGCGCTGCTCCAGAGTCTTCCAGTCGTCCTTGGTGGAAATGATAAGCAAAGGGTGTCCATCAAAGAACTCTACCATGAGTTTGTGTCGATCTAGAGCAATAAACCGCTTAATGTCGGGGCCACATCCGAAAAATGCCTGGCTTCGATCCTCGAAAGTCTTCTTGTTGTACTCAGAGTAACACAGAGACAAGTAGTAGTCCCGCTCGAAGATCCGGTACAGTAGGAAAGTGCCCAGACCTTCCACGTGGCATGCTGTGGTTGAGTTCACCTGCTGGAAAACCTCTTCTTCATCTGCGCCCATCGAATTGACCATTCCAGCGGCACCTCGATTTCCAGAACGGGTGGAGCTCATTCTGGCGCGGTTGATGCCCTCAAGGTACCCTTGGCGGAACATTTCATCGTCGTAGCTGTCCTGGAACGATGACATTTTCATCTTTGGTGGCTTGGGGCCCTTTGGCGCTTTCTTGGCTCCTTTCTGTCGTTTGGTCATTGTGATAAAAGTGGTTGTAGTGTGGTTGTTACCAGATCTCTGTAGCCAGTCCTTGTAGGTTGATCTCAAATAAAGAGAGGGTCTCTGTCAGAGTCTAAAACGCGAACTGTGCGACTTGTATCTCAATTAGGGGAGGAACCTTCTCCCACCACGCGTTTGGGTAAAATGGGGTGAGAGACAATACGTAATAAATTGACGATAGGGTGCAGATATGACGTACTCGTAGGAGGGGAAAAAGAGAGGAAGGAAGAGGAAGAAGACGACTCGAAGATGTGCTTTCCGTGAGTGCTCTTTGCTCTTCGCTGTCTAATGGTACAGTTCTTGTAAATTTGAGCATCTACAAATTGAGTCTTAAGATTTGGTTGACGCGCACTTACGCGTTGCAGCACCAATGATAGACCTATATGATGACGAGTGACTCCAGTGTCCCAGAGTTGGTACCATCTGAAAGCTCATGGTTCGCTGACTATAATGGTCTACTTGTAATTTTCAGTTCGCTCTCGTGTCTCCAAGACAAGATGTGGCTACAAGTTGATCCGTTTTTTCTGATTAGCCACTTCTGACAGCAGACAAGATGGCTATCACCAATTCTATAATGGTGACATTCACACATGAAGTCCTACTCGTGCACAACTACTTGTACTTCTCGCGCAGTTCTTCCACTATCCACAAAGAAGTTCACTATATACATCTCCTATTTTCTCTTCTCTTGTGAACAGAACCAGGGCAGCACCGGCTGGATTCGTTTTTGTTAACACACTCTGCTAGTCCAACTCATTTGGCGGCGTCTAGCTTTCGGGCACTACCAGGCCCTCTCCCATCGCTCACTTCGTTCTTACTTAGAGATCTTCCAAGACCTCCTGCCGTCCAAAGTTAGCCAATCTGAAAGTGGACAAGAAGTCATCTCTGGCATGGTAAGCTCCGCACATTCGTCTGTTTCCAGTAAAGCCCTTTCGACCATGCAGGACCCGCCAGTTGTCAAAGATCAAACACTCGCCAGCAACAAGCTTGCACACGTACTCAAACTTGGGGTCAGTGAGAATGCTGTACCATTGTCGAATAGCCTTGTAGAACTTGGGTACGTCTTCGGGGCTGTCCCACGTGTCCATCACAGAACGGTCGTCATTGTTCCATCGCACCTGTTGCAGTTCTCCGGTTATGGGGTCATGGGTGAAGATGGGCTTGGGAGTCTCGGGAGTGATACACACACTATCCTCTCCAGCAGAGTGAGCAGGGATTCGAATTCGAGACAGCAGCTCGTAGCCCTCAGGGTTTCGCTTCTTGAACTCGTGGGCAGCCCGGAAACCGTCAACCAGCATGTTCTCGCCACCCTTTCCATCATGGTGAAGACAGTGAAACAGTTGCAGGCCAGGAGTATCGGTCCAGTAAGTACCGTCAGTGTGAGAGGCCAGGTGGAAGTTTGTGTAGGCAGTATCATTCATGGCAAGGTCCGCGGTAAAGTCCCAGAAACCACCGTAGTGAGTGTGCTTGATATGGGCCAGTCGTTCACACAGCTTCTCGGTATCTTCAGGAGTAACAGGAACTCCAGACACAAAACAGAAGCCGTCAGAGTAGATCTTCTTGCTCCATTCAGCCAGACCTTTGTCTGTCTTCATCACCTCGTCGTACTTGACAGTGGGCTTATCGGCCTCAATGTCGGCGGCTAGCCAGTATCGTTTCTGGACAGCATTATCGAGTTGGGCAGGACCTGTCTTGGAGTCCTTGGTTTTGGGCTTCGAATAGTTGTGTCGGTTGAGCCAGTCAATGGGGTAAGAGGACACGTGGCCGTCGTGCTTCCAGGTGACATCCCAGTTGTCACCGTTGAGAGAAACGTCCGTGGGTTGCACATCTTCAGGAATGGCAAAGGTGCTCTGAAGGCGCTGCTTTGTCAAGGGATGGTAGTGCTCTTCACATCGGCAATTGTCCCGAAGCCAGATGTTGTGGAACGTGCCGATCGAGTCGAATGTGGTTGTGTCTTCGTTGTAGGGCATTTTGTCTCTGGTGTTGAAGTCGTATGATGTACAAGTACAAACACTTTTGATGCCGTTCAGATTACGTGGGGTAGAGCACTTATATGCATCTGATTGGGTTTGGCATGCGGGAACCGGACTCCGAAACGAGGCCTGAAAGGGTAGGTTCATGCGCAACAGAAGTGAGTGAGTGGTGGTAGGTTCCGTGGGAGCGGTGTTCACATCGTGTCTCAAGGGTGGGTGAGTTGCCCGTATTTTCTTTTTGCCGTGGATAAGGTGGTCTCTGCGAATAGCAGATTCAACTGATAACGGGTTACTGGTAAGTCTTATGCAGGTGTAGATGAGCCATACTGCTATGAGCGCATCGAGGCGTGTAGAAGAGGAACGTACAAGCGCCAACGATTGAGGTCTTGCACGCATTGTCACAAATTGAAACTGGAATTCAAGAAGTCACTTTCTCAACAATCGCTTTGGCGTTCATTTACCCCAAGACCCTACTAGAAATACGTGCTCCAGGGTCTCAAGCGCAAATACTGTATTTGCTATAGCTACCTCTAGGCTCAGAGATGGTTTGTATGCTCTTACTGAATTGTTCGCTCAGAGTACTTGTAGAGATGTGATGTCTTTCTCTAGTACTGTACGAGTATGTACAGTATAGGTGGTAATGGTTTCTAGTTATCAGCATGGGGTCGGGGTGTGTTGGTTTCTGGTTATCAACATGGGTTCAGTGTACTCGTTGCCTCACTACCCCTCAATCGCAAACAGCGCGTTCAAACACTCGAGACAACCCTGTCGATTATCAGTGCTCGGAATACGGTCACTCTCCATCGCACATGAGTCCACAGGCTCCTCGATACTCCACCTTGCCATCTTAATGGTTGCATAATCCAAGTAAAGCAGGCTTGTTCAACAACGAACTCAACAAAAGTTCGGTAAGCTTCAAGTACTTCTAAGTAAATTACCTCTCGTACTGGCCACAGTAATATCTGCGCCAACAAAGGCATCATCAGAACGATGGCCCTTGACCGGATATCGGATGTTATCATTAGAAAGATTCGGCCAGCTTCTTGTGACTATCATCTTTTGTCGACACTCGTTCACATCCCTCGTATTCTTCAGCACACTCAGTTGAGTTGAGGATGTTGGCTATGAAGAGCTGATATTTGGCAACCTCTGTGTTTACATGTTACTTTGAGGAAGTGTGGTAAAGACATAGCATCCAGCTCAGCTGACTCTTCTCATTCTAAAGGTGTAATAATATCCACCCCATTCAGTACAAATTTACGAAGTTGTAAACGTTCACCTAAGAATGTTCATGCCCCATACTTCCAACTCGACTGAGATAAGGTGTAGCACGATCTACCTCCACTTTCCGGAAGCCGCATGAACCGGTACCGGAACCTATATCGGCCTTTGTACGTAAGATATCTCTCCTGACTGTTGTTACCCCACCTTTTGGCGCAGCATCTCTTGGCGTGTTTTGGTGTTTTAGTCTGGTCTACAAAGGTCGCTGTAGTGTCTCCGAGAATAGATTAGATAAGGTGGAGCAGGACCATACAGATGGGAGATCGAAAGCCTTCAATATTGTCGCCCTGAATGTCTCCACTCAAGACACTCGATAATATGGGGCCAATGGCGGGAAATTAATCCGGATATTGATGTGGGGAACGACACGGCAGATACACACACTGGATCCTGTCTTTGTACCTTCTCCATAGTTGAGGCACCAGACACACTACTCGTACAGTCATCTCCTTACAATAGGAGACAGCTATAGATGTCATCTCCTGTCCACACTATAAACATACTACACCAGAATGGTCTCCATCACATGGCGCAAATTAGTGTCTTGGAAATGTGGGGTAGTTTGCACTATTAGCCGTAGATTGGTATTTTCCAGAGTCGGTGGCCGTGACCTGCTTTTGGGGCATATCTGAGGGGTTACAGTCAAGCATGATCATTACGTCATTGTGCTGTGACTGTAGCGTTGTATGGGCAGGGTAGACAACAACACAGGGCACTGCAAAACCGGTCCTACGAGTACTGAGGCAGTACATTCAGGGTGAACCAGTACAGTATATACCCCCTAATTTCACAGCTAGAGCGATTTACGCCGTTGCATTTGAGTCTAGACTCGTATAACCACACTTTCTGATTTCGGCTATTATTTTAGACACCCTCAGACTGACATGACTTTTGAGGCCAGCCGTGTGAGGGGATGGATGTAGTGGTTTTCGCCACACGTTGCGTGATAGGTAGTGTCACACGTGGTTGTGGCACGTGCAAGTGTGACATGAGTCGCCTGGTTGGCTGATGGGCTGTCCAAATATCTCGTAGACCTCACACAATTACAACTGACTCCATCACATCCAGCCACTATAGCGTCAGGATGGCACTGTTCCCGGAAAATCTCCCTCACATTTACCTCATTTTTGGCTCACATTGGCCTCCCGTTTTTGCCTCAGACTAACCGCTCTGGTGTGCTTGGCGTACGAATGCAACTCTCTGCAGCGTTCCGGAAAAACCAGACAGCAGAAGTCAACGTCAAAGTGGGTCTGGATCGACCGGAACACGATAATTATATAGCCAGGAAAATTCCGGACACAGAACCACCAATTTGAACGCAATCAAACACCTCCACCCTCCTTGCCGGACACCCACAATTCTCCGTGTCCATCGCCCCCCCAAAACCCAAATTTGCTATCGCACATATTGCAGCATAATAGAGCATAATTTAGGCTAACCAGATCGGCGATAGGCAAGTTAAATAAATTGCGATAGGTGCCTACCAGAAGGCGGTTACATCGATACAGAAACGGCACGAACACCAGGCGGTCTACAAAACGGCAGAAAAGGCAACAGCGGCATCGAAAGCCGATACAAGCAGAAGAAACACAACTAAAGCTACTGCCGCAGAAACAACCACTGAATCGTCGTTACACAAACAACACACATCTTCTCTACACCACAAACACATGCTCCTACCTCAGGAAATCTTTGAACAAATCGCTACTCACCTCACGTGGTCGGATCTCAGCCGACTGTCGCAGACATGCTGGGCTCTCCATGACCAAGCGGCTCCTCTGCTGTGGAACACAATCGGTCCAGGCCACTTTGCCCAGACTCCTTCGACTCACTGGAACTACCACGACCTAGTTGGCCAGCATCCAACGGCTAGACCTACCTATACAGTGTCCAAAACGGGTCTCAAACTACAGCTTCACGGCAACTACGTGCGGAACATCCAAATCACGTCGTTCGAGAAACCAACCCTCTTTTTACTGGATCGACAAGCTATTCCGGGAGTCAACCAGATTGGAGTCAGATTCTATGGAAAGAAACCCTACTCTGACTTTAACGAACGGTTCGAGGTGGGTATGAAGATTAAAGGGTGGAGAAACGACGTCCATGTCGACTTCATGCCCAGATTGTCCCATTATCTGTTGGAGAACCCTTCCGTATCGCTCCAGCTACGAACTAATGATCCCACAATCCTCTACGAGATTCTTAACCATGATGTCTGCTCTCAGGTGACTCTCTTTGATTGCCAGCTTGTCAGAGGAACTGTGCTCTTCAAGAACCTCATCAGACCCTCGGTTCTGAAGCCAATCTTTATCTGCCAGTTTCTCCAGAGAGCCACCAATCTCCACACTCTCAGATTAGCCTACGACCCCTACGGAGTACTTCTAGATGAACCCCCTCACCCTCCCTTTTCTCTAGGACCCTCAGAGCAGGATCTAGCACAGGTTTTCTCAAACCTAACCTGCTTACAGACCCTCATCTGTCCTCCTTCCATGTTCTCCACCCTGAGAGACGGAGCCTCATACCCTCCTAATCTACGACGACTCATTGTCGAGGCTGCTGAAAACTTCAACGCCGCCGCTTACCTGCCCATCATCAAAACCATGCCTTCTCTGAGAAGAATCGACATGGTCTGGGGCAAGAACTCCGTTCAAGGTATGGCTGCTTTTGCTGAAATCTGGGAAACCTCTGGAGCCGGCCGAATGATCGAGCTGTGGCAGTATTGTGAGGCCTAACCAGGAGACTCGGCTTGCTTGTATTACTATGAATGAATAATGACTTACCTGAACCCTTTGTATTATGTATATTGCGGCTAGTCCGGGGATTCAGCTCTCTTTTGCATCTCCGATTCCATACGTTGATCAAGGCTCTTTGCATCACTAGGGCAAATGAACCACGGATGGAACTTGCCATCAATAAATCCCATTATAATTCTTCCTTCTGTTTCACCCTTAGGAGCCTCAATTGCCGTAATAACCCCTGTGGCCATATCAAACACATCATGATGACCAGTTTGTCTCGAGGGAGAAGAGAATACAAACTGTGAGCTGTCACGTGACTTGCTTCCTTGGAGGATGAAAGGGTTGAAAAACTCGTATCGTCCCGTGATACCCTTGCTGCGTTTGTAGTAAGTCTTTCCTGGGTTGAGAAGGTCTATGAAGGTTGGCATTAAGGTAGTGTGTTGCACAAACCACCAAATTAGACCATTGTAGGAGGCGACAGGAGTGGATTCAGAACCCCTTGAATACTCAATGAGCTCCTCAGCGTGTCGATTGTAAATGTTATACTTGTATCGTCTTGTTTTGGGGGGTTCTGTTTTGCTACTTGGTACCTCATCATCACGTATAATCATGGAATCATGGAGATGGACCTCGAAGTGAAATTCACAGGGTTGATGGAAGGTCTTACAGTAGGGCTCTGTAGGATTGTCTCTTGGAATAGTAATGACGTCACCTCCTTCGAGTCTCACAAGAATAGTAGTAGGTCCCATACTAACAGAAGTAACATCGTCAAGGGAAATGTTAATGGGAAGTTCTATCTCAGTAAGATTTTTGTACCTAATAACTGCCCGGTATTCATCGTCAAAAAGAACACCTTCATCACCAATGGAGGGAGGACTTTCCGTCAGTTCATTTGTCTTCAAGTCGATCCCCAAAGGTGTTCTATATTTCGTCAAAGAGTGGTACAAGTCACATAAAAGAGGGTCACAGTTGCCATCGCAGTGACTAAACATGTGTTCAAAGTTATCAGGAAGCCGCCCTTTGAGTTCTCGAGCCACCAAGGTCTTCCTGGGAGCACATGTATCGGGTATCTCTATATCATCAATTGTATCCACAGGTGTCCAAGTATTGAGTCTTGCCACAAAGACTAAAACACAGTCTTTCCAACTGGTCAACTCTGGACCATCTCCGGGCTTGATCCATGGATTTCGAGTCTTCAATTTGCTTTCTAGGGTATCTTCCATGTGTGAGAAGAAGTCGAACCATTCTGAGCTTACTTGTCTTAGAACAACACACGATTCAAGGTCACAGTGAGCGTAAATCATGTGCATTATTTCCGGGGGCAGGAACGTTGAATTGACACGATCTTGGGATTTAATCCTTTTGAATTCAAACCCCACAGAATTCTGAGTAAGCTGCTTATAGATGTGTTGTCCAAAACCACAATAATCCATCAGGAACCACCGTTTCAACTCCTCAGTTTGTCCCTCCAACATTTCCTGAACATGTGTTTGAAACATGAACAAGTTCTGATGTTCCATTTCCTCATGAAAGAACCTCCAGACGTTTTCTGATTGGCTCATCGATTCTGATGTCCCGCTATTTCGCCAAACCTCAAACATGTTCTTATCAGATCTTGACAGAGAGTCCAATTCTTGAACAAAATCATGTTGAGACTTGAGCTTTTCGTATCTTCTTTGTGATCGACGTAAAGCTTTACTGAAACGATCGTAGAACGCATCTCTATGGACCTTTAAAAGAGACACACGCCTCTCAAAGTTTCCAGAGAGTCTTCCATAGGCTGAAATGCACTCACCTCGAGTCGCTGGAGTGGGTAGAGCCGGCACCTTTATCTTCAGACTTTCCGGAATCTGTTTCATTAGTCTCACATGCTCCTTCACGTCCGAGTCTCTGGCGCTCCATATTTTCTCCATCTTCCTCAACTTGATGACTTCAGGGTGATCAGCGTTATACGCATTCATCCATTGCGTCTCATACGGGTAGGAGGGTACGTCAGAGTCCGATGAGGAAGAGGGCGCAGAGCTCATTGGTTCAGTGCTGGGATTCATAGTGTTGTGTACAAAGTGAGAGGTTTGGAATGGTGCTAACTACAAACAGACTCAAAACAGTCTCAGATGGGTTTGAGTTGTAGTCATAGCTAGGGGAGTGGAGAGTAACTTTGTTCAGCGTCCACTAATAACAAGTAGTCCTCAGTAAATTAAAACACAATCTTCAACAATATTGTTTAGACCTACATACTTCTAAATTTACTACACAGACGACAACATGACACCCCAGAACATACAGCTACAACTCTCGTTTGACATAATGACATAATTAAAATACAACCAATCCATCTCCCTCTTCCCTCAATCCTCCTAACTAAACACATTATCTCCTCCCAATCTCTCGCTCTCCTCCATGTTGGAAAACCCGGTGAAATGCAAAGGCCGATGCAACTCGTGGTAAAAGGCCAGCGGGATATCCAACTTGAGATCGTAGTCGTCGTTCTCGTTCCAAGCAGTGCCCATAAACGTGTGGTTCCACACATCGGTCTCGGGCACCACAAAGAAGCCAGACAGCTTGTCGGTCAACAAGAGCTGTCGCTGCACTCCAAAGGCGGTGGAGTAACCGGCGGGCTGGTCACTCACCAGATCCGTGTTCTGTACACCCCAGGCCATGCCCTCCTTGGTAAGAGCATAAGGAGAAATGCTGACTGAACCAGGAGCAAACGACACAACCATACACAGGCTACCCACGGGCCATCCGTACTCCTTGGACAGCTTGGCAGTGGTGGTGACGTCGACAGGCGACATCTGAGGCGACTCCAGAGCCTGGGTATGAATCCAACCCAGAGGCTCCAGACCCTCCAACAAAGGAGTAGAGGGTGGTGTCAGAGGCATCTCAACTCCTCTGTAAGATCCCAATTGAGGAACCAAAACAATAGCGTGAATCTCCTTGACCTGGTCATTGTCAGAGGGAGAAGTTCCATACAACAGAGCACCCACCTGGGTTCGAACGTCGGCAATCTGAATGAACTTCTGCAACACGTTCTTGGGGAACACATAAGTGTAGCCCTGCTCGTCGGACTCGGAGTACTCCACAAACACCTTCTCTGCTCGAAGATGCAAGTTGGCGGTACTGAGAGCTCGAGAACGCCACTCGGTCTTGCTCTGGAACACCTGCTGCTCGTAGTTGGACGTGGTCACCACCACCATCTCATCTCCGTGGACGTTCTGAGACTTGGTCTTGAGAGCAGTCACCTGCGAGTCCGTCTTGTTCTCCTCAATGTCCTGCAGCTCCTGACGCTTCTGAGAGGGCGCCTTAATCTCCTGGCCCAGAATGATGTCTCGAATCTCGTGCTGAGTCAGCGACTGGATGTTGACATTGTTCTTCTTGCCGTAGTCGTTGAGAATCATGTCTCGCAGCTGGTTCTCCACGTGCACCCACTGGTCGTCAGAGAAGGAGGGCCACATGTGGTGATCCAGCGTCACAACCGTGTGATCGGGTCGCAGAATGATCTTGGTCTTTTCGTGGTTGACATGCATACCTCTGAGAATCAGCACCAGACGAGCAAACGCCGTGTAACTGGAAATCGACTTGAGCCAGTCGTCAAAGAGGTTGAAAATGACCATCTGCGACTCGGTGGCCTTGAGAATCAGATCACCCAGCTTCTCCACCTGCAGAGCTGACTTGAAGGGCAGCTGTAGCTCCGAGGGTCGAATGACCGTGTTGGGGAACTCGAACAACTGCTGCTTGAGAGGCTCCACAATACTCTTTCGAGTCACAATCACCTGCTTGGGCTGCTCCTCCTTGGGCAGAGACCGGATCAGAGCAGCAACCTCCTCGGCAGCCTTCCACTTGGCCAGCTGAGACAGACGCTTCTGACCAGCCCAAGTAGACGTGTGAACCACCTTGAGGAACAGCTGACCGGTCTTGGGGTTCAGAATGAACACAGCACCGTTAAGAGGCTTGTTGGTGAAGTTACCCTCGAAGGTGGTGTGTGCAGCGGCTCGGTAGACGTTGGAGTCATCCACAAAGAACTGCACCTCGTTGTTGAACAGCTCCTGGTAGTTTTGCGAGTTGAGAAACGCCTCCTGAGGCTGCGACTGGTACAGCTGCAGACCCTTTCGGATTCGCTCTCGCAGCACAAACAGAGCAGGGTTGGCCTGCATGATCTTGGACATGGCAGGACGCATGAGCTGCTTGAGACCGGGGAACCAGTTTCCATAGGCATCGTACATGTTGTAGGCAAGATCAATACCAACCATGGCTCCCACAGGCGAGGGGTAGACCGAAACACCATCAGTGGTGTACTCCAGGAACTTGGCTCGAGTGTATCGACTGATATCGTGCGAGTCGTAGTCTCCGTATCGAAGCTGCACATCCAGCCAGAACTCGGAGGTCTGGGCAAAGTCCATGGAGTCCGAGGAGTCGTTCAGAAGCGACGGCTTGCACACATTCCACTTGTAAGCAGACTTGAGCACAATGTCGGCACAAGAGGAGTTCATCTTGTACGACTTTCGAGGATGAATCTGCTCCTTTCGAGTCTCACTGATCTGAAGAGTCTCCAGCTCTCGATCCAGCACCTGACAGATATCAAGCACGACCGACTCGTGGATCTTCTGCCACAAATGGGCACGGAAGATTTGAATCAGCGAAATCTTGAGCGTGGGAATCTTACCATGCAAGAAGATACCTGTCAGATCCAGCTGCACCAAGAAACCAACGTAGACATTGGCTCGGTTGATGGTAGGAGACCACCACAGAGTGAACCGTCGGTTGGGAATCTGGTTAAGACCAGACCGCTGGGCATTAGTCAGCTTCTTGAGCTTCAACTGATCCTCAAAGCCAGCAGCCTTCTCCCAGAACAGACCCTCCCAGTTATCGAAACCGGTACCCTTGAACAGAGTATGCTCCAGAATAGTCTCGATACCTCCCAGAGCCTGAATGACATCCGTT
The DNA here is from genome assembly GCA_900519055.1 of Yarrowia galli. NCBI lineage: Eukaryota > Fungi > Ascomycota > Dipodascomycetes > Dipodascales > Yarrowia > Yarrowia galli. Next base: position 565,802 of record ULGS01000006.1, on the reverse strand, counting down.
CGGTACGTGTTGAGAGACCACAGTTTGCCATCGTGTCGCTGAGACGTCCACCAGAAGGGGTTGACTCTGGGAATGGAGAACTGTCGGAACTCGGTTCGAACACGGTGACCCTTGTCGTAGGCCAGGGTGTGTCGATCCTTCTGGAACAGAGTGTTGATTCGGGGCAGACCTCGATCCCACGAGTCTTCCAAATCCTCCAAAGACAGTCGTCGGTTCTCAGCCTTGGCCTCGGCTCGCTTGGAGGCGTACTCGGCCCAAACACGCTGCGAGTCGGTGAACTCCGCTTCCCAGGTCGTCAGGTACCGGAAGATGTTGGGAATGATCTTGTCCTCTCCATGAACATGAGTCATACCAGCTCGGAAGTGAGTGATACCGCCCTGATCAGACTGCTTGGACCATCGCAGATCACTGGCTGGAATGAGAATGTGGGACGCAGAGAACATACCCAGACCTCCAAGCTCCTTGGGGGTATAAAACACAGCAGGAGGGAATCGCGTAGGCATCTTGGAGTTGAGACCAATCTTGACTCGAGTCTGGATCTTGGTCTCACACTTGACCAGAGTGTCCAGAAGCTGCTCGGTGGCCACAGCTGCCTCTCGGTAGTAGGTGAAAAGTGAGATGAGCGCCGTGTTCCATTTGTTGGCAATCTTGGTGAAAGTGGTGGAACCAGAGGACATGAGAATCTGCCGGATTCGGTTGTTGAACCGGGCAATGTCGGCGTCAGAAACACGCAGGAAGGCGTAGGCCGTTCGCTCCTTGGTAGACTCGTTGGTGAGGTTCCACACAGAGTCCTTGATGGGAACAGAGGCCACTGTTCGACACTTGGGCAAGATTCGCACCTCAAAACCACACATGGAAAAGAGCAGGTTGGGGTTCTCGCTGGAGTAGACGGACACAAACGAATCAGACCACTCGATAGACGTCATTGCTCGAGGTAGTCGGTTCTGAATCTCCCAGAAAGCCGCCCTGGCCAGATTCACATCGCTTCGCATCAACCGCATTCGAGAGTCACGTGGCCAACACTTTTTGGTGGGGAAGTTGACCACATTCTCAAAGTTGGGATCGGGGTGTTCCGTCAAGTACCGATGCACCAGATCAGACGACTCGTCCTTGGAGAACCGGAACAGAATGTGGATTCGATCAATGTACCGAGAGTAGGCCCGAATGGGATGATCCGTCTCCACAGCAACAGAGGGGTACTGCATAAAGTAGTTGGGTCGCTTGGGATCTCCAGCCATCTGAGAAGCTCGAGTGAGACCCAGGATGAGCAGATCAGCCACCAGACCGTAGTACTGCACCACAAAGGAAGAGAACTGCAAACCTCGCAGAAGACCGTAGTTGTTGGTATGAGACATATCCTTATAGGTGAGCCGCACGTTGTTCTTGGCGATAATGTACTTGGCAAGATTCTCGTCCATGATCAGTCGCAAAAGATACTGCAAGAAGGTGAAATCAATCTTCTCCCAAATCTTGGACAGAGACGTCTCCAACATGACTGTCGACTCTCCACCATCAGTCTTCCAAATATCCTCCAGATTGTTGATACCCTGGCACCACTTGTACACCAACAAGGGAGGCACCTCCGAATCACTGGGTTTGATCCAGTTGGGGAACAGACCATTCTTGTCACCCTCGTACCACAGATACTGATCGAGATACGCGTCAGCAATCTTCTCAGTGGGATCAATGTCATACACGGGAGTCACGTGAGAGTAATGGTCCATCATCTCCAATCCAACATCCTTGAAACCCTCATTTCGCACAAAGTTTTCCTTCACTTGTCGAAGAGTCTCATGGGGGTTGTCGTAGGCCTGCTCAATGTAAGCCATCTCGTCTCTCTGGCTCTGGTTGAGTCGACCCTTGGAGTTGAAGCCCTCCTTCATTCCCTCCAGCGCCAAAACAAGCAGCTTGGTGTCATGCTTGTAGCTCGCAGGAGGCATGGAGATGGTGGAGAAGTTTCGAGACTCCAGCCAGTTGACCATCATCTGCTGAATGGCACGAGCATCGTTTCCATCCCAGTAAGGACCGTCTCGCAGGAAGTTCTGCTGTCGCTCCTGCTCAGACTTGAGCCACAGACGAGTCAGACGGCCCAGGTTCTTCTTGGCCAAAGTCTTGTCAACGGTGGCACCTCGGTTGATACGCTCTCGGTTGTAATGAGCAGCAGCCATCCAGCCCTCAGCCTTGGCCTTCACGTATCGCAGGATGATGTTCTCAATAGGAGCAGGCATGCCAGGCACCTTCCAAGGCACATTGGCCTTCCAACATCGCCAGGCCTCGGAAAGATGCTGCAACACAGTCTTGGTCTTGGCCTCCTTAATACCCTCGGGGATCATGTCCAAGATATCCTTGAGAACAGAAGCTCGAAGCTCAAGATCGTAAGAAGACTCCACACGCTGCTTAGTAATGGTCTTGGCAACTCCCTTGGAATGTCGACCCTCAAACTGACGAGCCAGAAGGTTGCCCAGCCACCGCTCAAGAAGAGGAATGATTCCACGGAGGAAAAAGAGCCACACTCGCCAAGCAGGCTGCCAGAAACCACATCCGGGACCCTTACCAATCACAACGTTGAATCGGTAGTAAACCACGTGCTTCAGATCCTTGCACGTTCGAATCTGATGCATGACCTTGTACTTGTATCGGTAGATACCAGTCAGCTGACCCAGATGGTTCAGAGTGTAGTAGATACCATCTGCCAGCTGGAAGGCGTCCACATTACCCAGTCGGAACTGTACCTGGGCATCCACGAGAATCTTGACGACTCGCAAAATCTCTCGCATCAAATGGAAGGCGTTACCGAACCGCGACTTCTTTCGCTCCTTGGTAGTAAGAGTCTTAGTGGGCTTGAGGTTGAAGTTGTAATCCAAATGCAAGTAGGTGAGACCCTTTCGGTGAATCAGCAGGTTGAGCATGTTAAAACCCTGTCGACACAGCTGCAGACCGGCTTCCACCCAGTCAATCTCCGTCTGCTGGAAGAACTTGGTGTTTCGCAACGACTTGAGCAATCCACGCTTCTTCTGAGTCACAGTAGATTGACTGGTCAGAGAAGTCAGCACATAGGACTTGAGCAGCTTCTGGTACGAAACACGCACCTTGATGGGATAGCCCTTGGGAGGATGCTGCAGGTACCAGTCCTTGATGAGAGCCACATCCTGAGCACGTACAGTAGGGCCAGAACGTCGATCAAAGGGACTAGGGGCATGGTAGAGAGCCAGAGCAGAAGAGAGCTGCTCATTGACGAGAGGAACAGACTCCAGAGGAGGAGTCAGAGGTCCCAGATCCTCAGAAAGATCAACATCGTTGTCGTACTCAATCTTAGACCGGGTAATGGGTGCCAGTTTGGGATCAAAGTAGTAAGGAGGCAGATCGGGGTCCTCAGACTTGACCACAACCTCCTGAGGGTACGAGTATGTGATGAGCTCGACCTTTCGAGGCATGGAGTTGTACACGTGTGGGAAGGCCACCTTGTGTTCTGTGGTGATCATGTTTCGCACAATGATTCTGTCGATGGCGTTGAACTCACCGAAATCCTCATTGTCGGGGTCCAAGTCTTTGTACAAAGGCTCAAACTTGGGGCCACCAGGAATAGCCATGTTGAGAGCCTTGGCGGTGTAAAAGGCCTTTTTGTCAAACAGGTAAAAGTAGTTGGGATCGGTCACATCGGGAAGGAGGGGAGTGGCAAGTCGATACAGCGTCGTCAACTGCTCCACACTCAGTCTGTAGGACCGGTAGGAAGGACCATTGACCTTGAGTCCGTCCTCAAACAACGGCCTGTGCTCGTAAAACCAGTCCACCACTGCTGAGTCATCCACCGGACTCAGATCCATCAGAATTCCTTCCGGAGGTTCGACATCCTGGATGTTTTCGGCCCAGGAGATTGGCGGCTCCTCGTCGTCAAAGGGAGGGAACCGCATTCGCTTGAAATGTCGTCGGTCTCGTTTTTCTCGTCGCATCATCACCCACATGGTGGCCCACTGAGCTGTGTACACCTGAGGAACGACTCGAGGAATCTCGTTGACAAAAGTGATGGCACCAGAAATGTGGTACAGCACCTTGACCTCTCGCACGGCTTCCCAGGGTTGAGGCATGTTCTCGAGCAGCTTGATGACACCATGGGGCATGAACTTGAGGGCTCCCAGGTATGCTCGTTTGTCAGAAGCAAACTTTCGACTGCTCATATCACCGTGATCCTTGATGAGCTTTCGCAGATGCTCCGGGGGCATGTCGGCCTTGGACGAGTGCACAAACGTCGACTTGCCAGACTTGTCGGAAAACTTGCGCTTCTGTAGCTTGAGCCATCGCTTCTTTCGGGCCTGCAGCAGGGAAGACCGTGAGTCCTCTGCAGGTGGTGGTGGGGCGCCTGGTGGAGCTCCAGGTGGCGGAGGGGCTCCAGGTGGCGGCGGAGCTCCCGGAGGAGGTGGTGCTCCTGTAGGTAAGCCCGGAGGCGGTCTGAGACCTGGAGGGGGAGGTAATCCAGGTGGCACTGTGTTAGTAGGGAGCAAAGGGGCGTATATCCTTAGCGGACAGGACTTGCTGAAGACGATAGACAACACGCCACGTAGCTTCTCTGGACAGGTGGCAACCCACCACGCTGACCGTGTCGTTGTCGTTGTGGTCTTGTTACGAGCCGTGTCGGCAGATGATTGTGATATGATCCGCCACCAGAGCAGATCAGCGTGAGACAACGCAACAGCTAATGACGTGTCCAACACACGGCCCGACCGACCACGCCACAGCCCACAAACACAGGCCCGCGCTCTGTGTCTGCCATCTCTGTGCTGTGTCGACGTCGATGCCAGTGCAGTGCACCACCGTTGGCGTCACGTGATCGTCCATCGCTCATCCTGCCTTCGTATCGTCCTCCAGTCTCGTTTGCGCCTTGTCGGCACGCTCATACTCACTCTTGTGTCAACCTCTAGAGCTGATCAGACGGTGTGAAATGTGTAGATTGGAAATGAATTTGAGTTCTGAAAAAAGGTGTTTTGAATTTGCTGCAGGTGCGGTTGAGCGGCGGGCAAATGTGTGCTGGGAGATGAGATGTGGGTGGAACGTTATGGTACAGTACTGGTAGTTGAAGTATGATGGTTAGCTAATCTGGAAAATTCAGATCAACTCGAATATATTGGCGAAATTTACAAGAGTGGTAACGGTGATATTCAAATACAATTAGCTGCCCGAATTCACTGAGCTCTCGGATTGTGGAAAGAAAATCGGTTTTACAAGGCAAATCCGTTGGGAGCAGCACGTTTGCACATTTTGGTATTTTGCTGGGAGTTTGACCTTTCCGGTAATTTTCTCAAAATGGACGACCCAAAACTCAAAATGGACCTGTAGTTGGGATGCAAGTAGCTCAAGTAATTCCTGATTTCTTACCATCCACCCCCCCAAAATGCGACGCGTCGACAAAACTGCCAAAACGTGAGAAAAACTATTGAAAGTGAGTAAATCGGATGTCCAGACCAGTGTGAACATGATAGTGGACACCCTGTCGACGAGCAGCGCTGTTTGGTGACGTTTGGGACGTGTTGTTGTTGCCGATGAGGAAACGCGTCCCTACGGCACCGCACAACACGACTCAGAACAGGAGAACCACAGCTAGTAGAAAGATGAGAGATGTCAGGGAGTGTTCCCTGGTGTCTTTTCTGCCGTAAATGTCGCTTCGCTGCTTCTTCAGCCCCCCAGGGCACTGCTGTCGCGTCGCATTGTGGCTGGCGCGTGTCGCGGAGCCTGTGAGACAGCTTGGGGCAGTGTGGCGAGGCCTCTGGCTGTATGTCGTGGTTACTTGCGATGTGTCTATCCAGCGGGCTCGTCCTGGCGCTGTCCCATTGTGGCGTGTGACTGTGCGGGACCCATGGCGTGTAGTACCGCCCTCACGGGCCACCAGACGCGTCCTGACACTGTTAGGCGCCTTGGTAGTGATACCATAGCACCCTGTGCGTTGCTCTTTGTAATACTTTATATAATGAATGGTCTGATATACCAAATTTGATGCTGTAACTGTCCACTTGTATTTTGTATGGCTGTACGGCCCTGTTTCCACGTGATTCTGTGTCCTTTTACGCGTGTTTTGCTGTGTCGAGCGTACGCGTCATGTCCCAACTTGCGAAATTTGACTAAGTCCTGAGATATGCGACTTTGAGAGGTCATGGCTCGTTGTGTATGCGTCTGGGGGCGAAATAGAGGTGATCTTCGGGTTCTCTAGGGTCGTTTTAGTCATCTTGCACCACTTTTCTGACAATTCAGTATATTCGATATTACAGCAGCTAAATGGGTATCATATGGCTTAACTGCGCTCTTAACGCAGTTTTGTGGACTCTAGGTTAGAACTGGGAGTTACTGGATCCCCTTCAACAAACCCAAATTTGAGTTTGCATCCAGAAATGGATTTTTCTGATTCTCCCGAATGTCCCAAACGTGCTGCTCCCAACGGATTTGCCTTGTAGTGCAAGATCCATCAACCACTGCCCAGTTGCCTACTTGTACTTGTACAGCTGTTATATGGACTGTCTATGGACAAGTTTTGGAAGTTCGAGCCTCATCCTGCTTGATCCACGAATCAACAGTTTCCGACATCGAGACTGTTTTCTCAGTACTTGTGCGGTATCCGTATCTACCCCTTTCTGTACTTGTACTTGTATCAATAAATTACTATGCAATTACCTGACGTACCCTCTTCTAGCCTACCCTCTAACAGACTCTCGCATGTACCGAGTCTCACTCCGTCTTCTCAGTTCTTTGCCCCAAATGATCATGGGGATGGTGAGGATCAAGGGGATCAACGTGAAACAGCCAGCGGTGACGTACACGTTCTGAAGACCCACCTTTGTTTCCCAAGGACCCAGACAGAAGATAATGATCATGGCCAGTCCATTTCGAACCACAATCACACCGATGAAAGCGTCGGCAACAATCTTCTCATAACAATCAAGCAGGAAGGTGACCACAATGGCTCCTGAAGATCCAAAACCAAACATGATGATGGCAAACCCGATTGTGGGGACCATCCAATGCAACTCCTTGGCAAGAGAGATACCAAACAGAAAGACACCCACAGTGAGAGAGAAGTTGGCAAAGAGAAGACCGTAAAGACGGAACTCGGGCTCGTAGATGCCTCCGTTTCTCTGAGACAACCAGATGATGCTCTTGTCGTTGAACCAGCCTCCAAAGATAGATCCCAAGAACATACCGACGAAGGGAGCAATGTTGATGTTGCCAATAGCTGCGGATGAAAAGTTGTAGGGGGGTCCAGCAAACGAATTGGCACTTGTGGTAGCTCCCATAGACAGCCAGGTGAGCATGAATCCATACTGGATGGCGGCAAATGCAACAATGGGGTAAGTGAAGAGAGTCTTGAAAGGTATGAGCATCTTTCGGCCAAACTCCTTCCAGGTGCCAGGAGTGTATGTCACCAGAGCCAGTCGTTTGGATAGAGTATGTTTTTTGATCTGTGGGTCCAGGTTCACCGACATGACATCCAGGTCCAGCACGTCCTTCTTGGTGATAGTTTCTTCTGTCATGGCCGTATCTTCTCTGGTAGAATTGTCGTCTTCTGAGATGTAGTTTTCGATCATCACAGGACCTGGAGGTGGTGGAGGAATGTACTTTGTCTCCTCGAAGAAGAAGACGGTCATGAGAAACTGAACGGCGGCAATGATGGCCACAATAATGTACACCCATCTCCAGCCGAGGTTGACGGTGATGTATCCTGAGGGAACCAGAATGAGAAAGTTGCCCACGTCCACCACAAACATGTAGATGCCGTTGAATGTGCCTCTTTGATGGACGAAGTAGAGATCTGCAACGGTCATTTGGATGATTGTCTCTGTGACACTCACAGCCAGACCCTGGATGAGCATTGAGACGTACACTTCACCGATAGACTGGACTCTTGACTGCCAGGACGCACAGGCAACCACGACAGCAGAAGCCAGGATGTAGATCGGTCTCTTGCCAAACTTGTGTGCAAACGGGATCAGTAGCGGACATCCCAGTCCCAGACCCGCCACAGAAAAGGCGTATGTGTTGTTAAGTTGGTCTAAAGTCCATCCAAACTCGATTTGCCAGGGTCCCCAGAAAACGGACGAGACACAAGCTGAAGTGAAGGCGATGAGTGTGAAGAAGCAAACGAGGAAGAAGTTGAAGTGTTTGCGCCAGGAACTCCAGTTGAGTGGCTCATTTGGATCCGAGCTCGGTTGTGGTTGCAGAACAAGAGTCTGAACGTCTGTCTCCAGCACCACTGTTCCTGGGGGTTGCATCTTCGAAGGTTGTGTCAGTTGACTGATCAACGACGATTTGAGGACATAGAGACTCGCATCTCGTGGTTATATACAGCTCTCCACCCCGACAGGATATCTGACTCTGTTTCCGGCATAAGGTGTCACTAATCGTTAGCGTTAAACTTAGCCACCGCTCTCCAGCACGGGGAGTTGGTAGTGCGTGTAGCCGTGTGTGCCAAGCGGAACTTAGCGGAGGAGTATGTCGTTGTCAGTGAGAGTGAAGAAGTGAAGAGAGAATGGGGGAAGATGATGGTTATATAGAGAACTTGAATGAACACAAACGCACAACCCACAACGTAGATCAAGACACGACTAAATCCCACATCACGTCAATCATACAACGCCAAGTTCACACCTCGTTCCAATACCTTGGATCTCTATAGTCCCCTTCCTTGAACAAGACGCTGAGATCGACCCTTGTCTTAGATCAGATAATTAGGAACCAATAAATGAACGTTGACAGGCTCAGAATTCAGAGCCTACTTGCTACTGTACTGTAGCTAACAAACAACCACCACAGTATACAATACCATACAATACAATGGCCAACTCTTTCGTTAGCTCGGAGCATTATACCGAAGAGTGAACAATGGGTGGGCACTCAACAGCTAAACAAGCCTCAGACAAGGTACCCAAGTCTACTTGTATTGTTACTGTACAATAGCCTCCGTAAAGACAAAGTGAAACTGAGCGTATTCGCGTTGTACACGGGGGCAGTCAAATTTTCAATTCAGTACAAGCCAGACATGAAGCAGCCCTCTAACGATAACCTGACATCACACCTCGACCAAAAGGGCAAATCCCATCTGAGCAAATACCACCGCATATTATCGTCGGGTCTCAATTTCCGCCGACCGAATCCAATCTACATTTACTTATATGGCCCATAATATATATCTCACCGTTTAATAACAAACCCTGCCTCTCTTACATTTTTACCTGGAACATCCCTGCGGCTCAGCCACCTGCTCAACGTGCACCTGCAGTCTCTGACCTGCAAGTAAGCGAGAGCCTTCTTTTGTCTAGATGCGCCGAATCGTGAAAAACCGGAGTCGCAAAGAATGATCTTGAAAGACGTGCCAATCAGCACCATCAAACTGATCGACATTCATTTCACACCAGTAGTGTAGCTACTGCACGGTGCTCTATGTGCAGCTACTTGTAGGGGATAATTATTCCAGCCGCATAAACTAGAAGGGTGCTAATCCAGTAATATCGAGACAGCCTGAGAAGCGGAAAAGCCCGATTTGGCCCGAGTCCGTGGAGACAATAAACCCCCACCATATCCCTGTCCTCAGCCCACCTGATTGTATTAAATCTACCCTACAGGCGCTCATGATAGCCGCCACACCTTTTGGTACCCAAGAGGTATTCTCTTGAGCGCTCCATCACGAGCACTCTCTCCAAGCTCCTCCAGTCATGAGCATACCCCCAATCCCACATAGCTCCTTTAAGCTTTCTCGATGGCGAGCGTCCCTGTCAAGCTCTCTCGATCATGGGCAACCTCGTTCTCACTCGATTCGTTCCTGGCCCAGTCTCTTCTCGCTTAAATCACACACTTCGATCATTTGCTCCGCTCATGATATCTGATCACGCCGCCTCACGCTCTTGAATCGTCTTGACTATCGCTCTGGCCTCCTCCAGATCCTGTGGACTGCCATGGGTGTACTCCATAGCATACCGCAGTGCGCTGGAGAAGTTACCCTGGTCAAACTCGTACCGAGCCAGCCAGATTCGCGCCTTTGCAGTCTCGTCAGTCACTCCCTCAGCCAACTCAGTGCCCAGACACGCTTCCATGTACTTGGAAGCCATGCGCTGGTCACCAGTCTTCTCGTAGAGAGCGGCAATGCGGTAAAACACGGTCGGGTCATTATCCTGAACCGCCAACGAACGCTTGTAGCCCTTGATGGCCTCGTCATATCTCTTGAGCTTCTCGAAACAGTTGCTGAGAGCCTGCCACATTCGGGGATCCATCGGCTTGAGGGCTGTGGCTCGCTGGTAATAATATAGCGAGTAGTAATGCATATCCAGCACCTCATAAGCCTGGCCCAGACCGTACCATGCACGATAATCGTTCTGATTGGTGTCCACGGCACGTCTATACGACTCGATAGCCGCATGTGAGTTTTTGAGCTCCACAAACTCGTGTCCCATCAGGGTCCATGCAGAGAGACAGTTCCGGTTGAGTGTCAGAGCTCGCCTGTAGTATGTGATTGCCTTTTCATGATCTGTTCGTAGCGAGTAGTAGTTGGCGATGATGCAACATGTTTCGGGCCGAAACTTGTCGGTGCAAGATGCGAGTTGGGCCAAGAACGACAGCTTCGATCGCTTTTCCATCACGTACAGAATATTGGAGTAGGCATCCATGTCGTCAAGCCGGTGGGGGTCCAGATTGATCACGTGGTCGAAAATCTGTTCGGCTTCAGCGTAACCCAGATTGTGGTAGTTCAGCAGTGCCTTTTGGATGGTGAGGTAGTGGAACTGCGGGAATGTGGTCTCGAGTTCGTCGATGAGTGATTGGACGAGATCGAGCGGCTGACAAAACACCTGGTGACACACGACAATAAACATCTTCGTGGTGACCAACTGTTTGGGGAGTCGTTTGACAATGCTGTCCAGGCCGTCAATGTGCGACATGCAAGTGAGGATCTCCATCCAGCAACTCCAGTTGTATGGTTGGATCACCAGTGATCGCACCAGCACCTCGATTGCCTCCTTGTAGTTGTTTTGTTTCGACATGACCACTCCATAGAGGTACAGCAGGTAGGGATCCTGTGGGAACCGCGACAGGAGCTTTGTGCACTCTTGGATGATGTTGACAAGCTGATTGTTGGTTGTCACTCCGTCTGTACTTGCCAGCACTCCCTGTCCTTCCTCCTCACGTCTTTTCTCTCCAGCCATGTATTGGGCGTACAAACGCAGAAAGTTGGGGATGCTGCCCTTGCAGTCCTTCAGATGGAAGGCACATCGGTCGTACTCTTTTGTGTCAAAATACATCTTTCCGAGCAAGTACTTGTCTGTCTCAGTCCCCAGCTGGCCGTAGAAGTCCATACGGGCCTGAACCAGTGTGTCTGGGTTCTGTGGATCAAGTTGTAGTCCGTCCAATGCCTCTATGCACCATTTGGCCGATTGGTACAGACATAGGTCTGAGAAGAGCACTGACGCGTTGCGCAGGTTTGTGGCGAGCGAAATATTCGGATTTGGCGTCATTTGGCGCGTGGGATCGGGTGTTGTCGCGTTTTGGTGATGATGTTGTGAGGTGTTGGAGGTAGAGTTGTGTGCATGTGAGACGTATGGTTTGGTGAGATGATGAAGAGATGAAGAATTGGTGAAGGATGTGACTTTGAGAGTGTGTGAGAGGGGTGGTGGAAAGGGTGGAGTGTTGTTACTTAGAGCGAATGTGGACAGTCAAGAGGTTTTTAATAGCCTGTATATTAGATATGATAGATGCAACATATACTCAGTCCCATAGATGCAGTAGGTCTTCTTAACTAGGTTGTTAGCCTGCTTGGGGCTACTATCCTATAGTCAAGTATGTAGTTAAGAGTAATATTCTTCCGAGCAGTTAGTTGGATAAGAGTACAGAAGGCACCATAATAATACTGTAGCATCAGTCTGAAGGAGACCCGAAAGTGATGCTCGACCAAAAGCTTCACTGCGACCCAATTTAACCAGTTTGTCACGAGTCATACCTCATCACTGACAGCCCCCAAACTCCTGAAATCAGCCAACTCAATATGCACCTTCATGCACTTCATGAGACCATTTTGGCAAGTGTTCAGATCAGCTAAAGACTGACGAGAGAGAGAAGGATTGACACATACGGCATACGAGGGTACTGAAACGACACTTGCTCGACAAACGGACACACAGCATTGCTCCACACGCACGCAGCACATATACAACACACAACACCCAACTACTGCCTCACCCACCACACCATGTTGGCTCTATCGCTACAGGAAACAGTGACGGCTCTACTGCTTCTTTTTCTCACAACTTACATCATCTACTCGTTGATTCCGTCGGCGCGCGATGCTCATCCGCTGGTGGTGCTACAACAATCGAATCTCGGCTCAATTCGACAACCTGGAGAGTCTGGAGTGTACAGATCGCATTTCTGCCCCCATGGACTGCCACTACTGAGAGGTCTGCAAATCCAGGCTGACAACTACAGACTGCGCAATGGTAACATGGGCGATCTCTTGGAGCTGGCTTCTGATACAGTAAGCTACGAAAACGTGCGAAAGCTCGGCTCGTTTCTCAAGTCTAACGTGACCATCATCTGGGACAAGAATAGACCCGAGTACGTGGAGATTCTATTTGCCTGTGCGCTCTACAATCTTTCTGTGGTTATCATTAGCGACGAGTACACGGGCGAGGGTCTCAAGGAAGCCATCAGAGTGTCTAAGCCTGGTGTTTTAGTCAAGAACGGCGAGTTTGGAGTACTTCTGAACGATACCAGTTACGAGACTGTCAAGAACACTTACTCCGAAAGGGACTTCCCTGCTCTGGACGAATCCAATGCCTTCTTGGGTTTCCCCGTGTCTGACATGCACAGAAAGATTGCCATCAAATATTACGATCATACCAACATTGTTGCTGCTATTGTGGGACAGCTAAAGGGTTTCCCAGCAACGCACGAAGTGACACAGAAGGACACTGTTTACTTTGCCGAGGCGTCGATCGGAAAGCCGTTCCCTTTGGTGCTCTACCTTTCCACTTTGGCTATTGGAGCTGGTGTTGTCACCGAGTTGGACCAGGCTACAGTGGTTGTCACTACTCAGGACAGGGTGTCTCGACTACTAAGCACAAAACTGTCGTTATGGCAACGGTTCCATCTGTCCCGTGCAGAGTCCTCTCTTGCAAGTGGATGTCTCAACAGAAGCGGTGTTCTCACGGAGTATTCTAAATGCAGAATGGTGTTTTTTGCAGCTCAGGAACCTGCCTTGACCTCTGTTCAGATTGGTAAGATCAGAGCTCTGACCGGCGCACATGTGGTCTACTCTCTCATGTCACGTGAGTGTCTTTCCCCCGTGGCCCAAACCAACATCTACGACTACAGACTCATCAATGGGGTGGTCTTTGGACCTCCACCTCCCTGTTTAGAGGGTAAGGTTAAGAGTGAGAGCGAGGAGAAGGTGACCAAGGGGCACTTGTTCATTCAGAGTCCAGCTGCTGCAAAGGGATGGCTCGAGACTGAGTATGTAGGTGAGTGGGGAGCTGATGGTGCTTGGAGACTGAAGTAAGAAGGGATGATAATTGACTTCTACAACACGCCAGCTTCACAAAGCGGGTCTAGCGTCGTATTAGAGCCACAAGATATATTCTGGCCAGTCGATCTACATGGCTGTTTAGTCACATTACTCATAAATATGTACATACATTACTGCTTAGGACCTCCGTGGACATTGTTGGTGTTGTTGAGAGGAGTGTCAGTGGGCTTGGGTGCACCAGGCTGGGCATTGATAGGCTTGTTCACACCAGCCAGGGGATCAATAGGCTTGGTGGTACCAGGCTGGGCATTACCCTTCTGGTTGAAAACCGACTTAGGAGGCTCCGTCTTCAGAGACTCAACCTTTGGCTGCTCCACGGCCTTAGTATCAACCTTGGAGCTCTTTTTTCGCGAGAAAACTCGCTTGAACATTCGTCCGACGCCTCGTGTAGTAGGGATGAAGATCCATCGTGCGAAAGGAGGAGTCAGGAGCAAAGAAATGGGGATTCTGACGGGCAGGGTGGCCTTGACAAGAGCGTAGGCAGCAGCTCCTTGCATCACCACTCGTGAAGAGTTCTCCATGTTCAAAAAAGACCATCCCTGGGTCTCGAGCAGTTTATCGATCACAGACATGCCCTTGACAATGAGCCAATCGGGCAGTCCAGGGGGCACAAAGTCGTTCCTGTTGAAGTACCACCAGAGGCCAAACAGAGGAATGATGGCTGTGATTTCATGGACGATGAGAAAGGAGGTGACGTAAGAGACGGGGGCGTTCTTGAACCGGCTAGCCAGCGGCCGAATGAACCGAGGAATGTGTTTGAGAATGGGATCATTGTCATCAGGATGAGGTTGCCGTTTTTTGAAAAGACCCAGAAATGCTCGTGATCCAGCGACAGAGGCGGAGGAAGGGAACGGGGTTAGGGTGGGTCGAACGAGCGGAGTCAAGAGGCCCACATTGGCCCTTGGAAGCGTCCGGAGTGCGGGTCTCAGCATTGTTGTGTGGTGGTGATACTGGTTGTAGCAATCGAGATGGTGTGCAGCACTACAATGTGCATACATGTGAATGATCATGCATGAAGATGTGAAACATATTGAGTTTCAGTGGGGTAGGTGTTGGAAGGGTACGAGTGTTTTCTGGAGTGGTTTTGAAGTTGTAGAAGTGGTGGTCGGTGACTCAGGGGTGTCATGGTTTGTTTTTAATGCGGTTTCGTACATTTCGGCACTCGGCCTTGGGGGTTTAGTTGAGAAGCTAAGTATTAAGGATGGCTTAGAAGTAAAGTGTAGTTGACAGAATAGAAAACTTTGCTAAAATCGTACAACTGTAGTTGGGTTTGAGACTATCAAGTTCAGTAACACTGGTCTATTAAATGATGCTGCTGGTGTGGCAGAGTGAAATTTGTTCGAGCGGCGCCTCAATTAGACAGCGTGACGTCAGAGACCGATGCATAGAAATAATATTATAGCTACCTGAATCTATGTCTTTTACGAAACCGCCTCACGAAGCGGTTGATTATTGAGACTCGTGACCCTGTAGCAGCCTCAGGCGCTTGGTGTAGGTGGAGTGTGTGGGGAGCTGGGCATCTTGGTTGGCCGTCAACTACTACTCGTACGGTTTAGTAACACAAATTTAGGAACACGATGTGTTTAACTACTAGTAATGTACAAGTACTGTACTGTACTCAATAAATCTTTAGCCCATCGTTTCGCTAAATACCATTTGTTCAACAACTCCTACCAGTACTATTTGCCACATGCCTCCCAGACTGCCACCAATCAAGACTGCCTCACTTCCGCCCACTCAATGTTCCCACACAACTCTTCAGTTATGCAGCTATCATGCGCACAGGAGATGACACCAAAAGATATCGTAATTTTGTGGTGACAGTCGAGAAGGCTGTGATCTGCGTTAGTACATCTTGCTACCAGAGATACCATTGCAGAAACAACGACATGACTGGACATACAAAGAGACGGAATTGATACCACACAAGAGTGCCACTATACTCAAACTCTTCTGCCTCACATACCACATCCACACAACCACATCGCAACCTCATTCACAACCACAACCACAAATGCACATCTACTCATTGAGGCTGTCTGACGACTGCAGCGGTGTAATTGCAAAGAGGATGTCAAAAGAAACATATATAGAGCCCTGAATTGGCCAACATCTTCTCTTCAACATCCATCATCTCAATCGACATGGCCAGACCAGACACACCAGCGAAAAAGGAATCGAAAGAAGGACGAGTGACATCGTCAGTAAGCGCAAAACTGGACAAGAGACCTGTCTTCACGGGAGGTGTTGGGAAACTACCCCGAATCCAAGGGAGTCCATGTACATCCGGTCCAGGTGGTAGGCCAGGTCAAACTGATCCCGAACTTGCTAGCAACATTCCCACACCCGATGCATCTACCGGCAACAGCAGCGAAACGACTAGTTTTTGGACCGACCCAGCTGACACTTCTGGCCGGGTAGGTGGAGACATGGCACCTCCGCCTACTCACGAAAACGAAGAAGTCGATAGGCCAACGGAGGCTCCGAACGCCAGCGATACCCAGCTTCCCGCTGCCAACAGATCCCCCATTCTTGACGCCTTAATTGGAGGAGACCCTAGGACAGACAGTGTTGCCCATCGGGTTGATAGATATACCCAAAATTTAACGCCCCAAGCCGCCGCTGCGGAGAAAGAGCTCCGAAAGAAACCAATCAATGTGTGGTACCGAAGGGACCCGCTAATAGCACAAGGTAGACCAAGAGAGGAGGTGGAGCCGAGAGAGGATGGAGAACCAACAACGGAAGGGCAGGAGCAGACGGCAGTCCAGCAAGGTACGCAGCATACCGCCGCTCATTCGCCTCCAACAGTGGAGGGGCAGGAGCAGACAACAGACCAATCAGGTAGTCAGGATACAGTTCATTCGCCTGACACCGGTGTGGAGCAGCCTCGTACCGGAGAGGTGGATCTAAGTGTGCCTGAAAATGGCGTGGAGGAGCCACGTACCGGAGAGGCAGATCCGGCTGTTGGGGACGTTCAACCTGTGGAAGTTGAAGACGAGGTGCCCGATGCCACGACTCTAGAAACTTCTGGGCCTAATGTGCAGGAGACGATGCTCGTAGTAGCCGCCGAGGTGACTGCTGAAGCTACGGAAGGGGAAACAGTCATCCAAACACAAGGTCATATCCCGCCTTTGGAGGCAGAGACGCGTCTACTATGGCGACAGGAATCGCTTTCACCTGGGAATTCAGATGTCGGCAATATAGACGTCGGCACCCAAACAGATGCGCCAGCAGGATTGGACGAACGCACACCGATTTCTTCTAGGCGGGCGCAACTACCATCCGGGGTGTCGGATATGTTCTCACGTACCCATCTCGGCGAGCAGGTCAGTCCACTGGCTCGCCGTCAGCGGACTGATGATGGTATGCTGGATCTGACAGGACCCAGTACATCCCCATCCCGTCATGGTTTCCATCCCACCCAGAGTACACCCGCCATGAACGGTGACTACAACAATAACAACAACAATAGCAACGACAACAACGACAACAACGACAACAACAACAACAACAACAACAGTATTATTGGTGAAACGCCAGACCATGACACCAACGGACAGCAAGCTGGACCTCACCAAGACAACCTCGCTGACGAGGCTGGTGGTCATACACCTGGCCTCGCGCTCGATGGTCTCGTTGTCCCACAGGTGAACACGGGGAATCATCCAGCTGGAGCAACAAATGATGTCACAGCAAATGTTCCCGTTGAAGTTCCTCCAGTGGTGGGCGTCAACTCGGAACCCTTCAATGGTGTCACAACCCAGGCGGGAGATCGTGGCGAGCAGCTTCACAATGCGATCCATTCCAAGGTCCAAGAATTAGGCGAGAGCATGTACACGGTTCTGAGTGCCCAGCTGACTAGTTTCGGCGCAGACATGACCACTGGATTCAGCAACGACATGCGACAAATCCGCGACGAAATGCGACAACACCGCAACGAAATGCAACAATTCGGCGAAAGAATGACTCAGGACACAGCAGCTCCAATTAGCACTGCGACGGAGGGCAATGACGTAGATATGCGCGAGTGCACTGCCAGTGAAACCCCATCCCGACTCGGGAATGCACCAACTGGTCACCAGGAGCCTCAGCATGAAGATTCTGTTGGACAAGAAATCAGCTCCGATGGGCACACACGCAACGGTCTCCAAGAGCCCGCTGATCAACAGAAACACTCTAATGATGCCGACGGTGACGTGTCGATGACAAGTGATTCAGATTCACCAAGCAGAAAAAGACCAGCTGAAGACTCGGCGGTTGAATCCCAGAAACGCCAGAAGAGAGCAGAGAGCATTCAACAGCAATTAAAAAAAGCTCGTACCATGTTGCTAACTAAGCACCACGAACAAGCGACGGCGATGTGCGACGCATTAAAGACTTTGAAGAGTTCGACAAAACCTGACGACCAGGCAATGGGGAAATTTCGGGATGCTCTGCTTAAGTTGGTGGAGGAGGGTCGCACTATTGATGGCCTGATGAAGTGGGCCAACAAAACAGCCCAACAGCACGATGTAATGACACAAAGTGCGCTGAAAGATGCGGATTCTCAGTTGGATGCTTCCATTCAGAGAATGGTGGAACACCGTGAGGAGCAGAATAAATTAGCAGACCATTATAAGCTCCACCGCCTTGAATACATTCTGCGGTACTGGAACGAAATTGATGGAAAAATCGAAAACTACAAGGTGGAAAAACGAGATCTGGCAAATACCAGAAAAACCATTCTGGGCAAAAAGAATGAAGTGGAGGCAACGTGGGGCACTGTTAAGTATCTCGAACGCATGGCTGCAGTGGATGACGGGAGTCCACTCAGTTTTTTCGTCACCAATCAGCAACCTCAGCCTGATGCTTGAAGTTAATTGAATGTATTTGATATTGAGACGCGTGTTGTAGCCATCTACAATCCCTCACAGCAGTGTACAGAAGGGAATTGTATTAGTGGAATGTAAAGAGCAGAGCCGTGATGTTTCGTTACAGAGTTGATTGCGCCCTTCACAAGGAAGTATTATTAATCAGGATTAGTATAGATTAGACCATAATGACGAAGAGAGGCAGTAAAAGAAGTGTTTCTGCTTTGAAGCTAGAGGCTGAGTTGGCCTGGTGGATGTATTCAGAGCTGGTTGCTTGGGAAATTGGCATTGGGGGAACTGCCTGGGAAACAGTAGCGTTGGGAGAGTTGAGGATGATGGGGGATTCGGAGGTTGCCGGCTCAATGGAAGAGGAGAAAACTGGACCACCGTCAGTTTGAACAGTTCCGGTACCTCCAGCAACACCAAGAAGTCCTAGTCCAGCAGGGAGACACTTGGATGCAACCAGCTCACCATTTACAGACAGAGAAGCGCAGTACTCGCTGACGTTGTCGCCGGTGATTTCACTGGGGTACATGGAGTTTGCCATGGGGTGTTCCAGGTCCCCATACGGTCCAACAGAGACCGTAACCAATGAGTCAGCTCTAGCACTAACAGGGACCTCCACTGCACGGACTCCATTGTTGATAATCACAACCTCCAAGTCATTCTTGGATGCCCAGGTCAGGCCCTCTCCAAGGGAATGGTCCAACGTGTACGAGTTTTGCGGGTCAAGAGGGATAGTGGAAAGGAACACGACTTGGTTTGCCAGTCGGGTGGGTACCAGAGTCAGGCCATCCGAGATATCAACAATAGAAGCTGGTCCAGACACGCCATGTACCGATACAGCAAAAGGTCCTGGTGGACTTGCAAGTGAAATGTAGAATTCGACGATGATGTCTCCTCTCAGAGAGCCTGCTGAATTGGACATGTAGTCGGAGGCCGTTGCTCTGAGAGTCCATTGTTTGTCAGTATCGGACACGTGAAAGACCGCGGTGTCCTCAGAGTCAACAATGTCAAAACCGTAAGAGTAGGGAGTGAGATCTGAGGGTCCGTAGCCTTCTAAAACGTCACTTCTGATGACAATGTCGAACCAGTCACCGGGCTGAATAGCAGTGGTATCTTCAATGGTGAAACCCGCACTGAGTTGCCAAAGCTCAGTTACTCCTCCCTCTGTTAAGCCTCCACTGCCTTTGACAGACACCTCAACGGAGACAATCGGGCTATCGAACTGGATTTGTGCAAAAGCCAGTGAAACGAGCGACAAGAAAGAGAGAATCATGGTCGGTTCAGTTTGGTCATTTTTAGGGAAGCTCACCCCAAAGGTGTGTATATATACCGGGTCCTCGGAGTGACAGGGGGTCAGGGTGTTTTGGTGCTCGGCCTGCGAATATTATCTGGCCAAAGGTGACAGACTATACTGGACAGCATTTAGTTAAGGTGTCAGTGCAATAGTCACGGACTTTATGTGTAAACTTGGAAGTTGTTGAGAGACAAAGAAGGTTGGGGAGCATGCTAAGAATGGAGATGTTTGAATTGGATGAGAGCAAAGGAGAATGTTGTGGGGGTACAGTAGCTACCAGTAGCTACATGTTAAAGAAATGGCTGTTCTAGACAGTTGCCACAATAGAATAATACACCCACAAGTGCACAGTTCCTGACCCGCTCATTACGACAGGGCAAAATATGGGCTAGCGACTTCTGGAAGTGTGGAACACAAAGAGAAGGCACTATATCGACCCCGCTACAAGTATTGTAGGGCGATTGCGTCTTCTTTGGGAAGCTATTTAAACTGCCCTGTAATGCTGAAGTAGATAGTACCTAGAGTCTTTATAATTAGTTAAGGGCTCAAGCAGATATGGACAAGAGTGTAAACAATCACAGGAAGAGAGAAAGTGTCGAGAGTGTAGTAGAGTAAGCATACTGGTAGTTTGAATGTCTAAAAGCCCGCCCCACACCAGCCCCTCAAGTACATACACAAATTATTATGCCCACCATTCCATGTTTGGAAGATTGTGGTGTCTTGGCACCAACGGGGGTCCAGTCACTGGTTGCGTCCAAATTTAGGATACATCTGATAATCTGGTAGCAGGGGTGAAAGCGCGTACCTACAGCTATGTGACACTACCCAACTGCTTTTCGTCACATTAACATCTATTTACATATATACAATTTTGATGGTTAGCTACTCCTTGACCACATCGTCACACCGTGTGCAGAGAACATCTTCGGCCGGAGCAGTGAACTGCCAACATCGAGGACACTTGCAACCAGCAGGAGTCTTGGCTGTGGCAGTCACAGGAACGCCATCAACATCGGCAGAAGAGGTGTAGCTCCATTCAGCGGAGGCAATGTCAGTGTTGATAGACACATCGGAGGTAATGAATAGCTCCGCAAGCTCGCCCTCATGCTTCTTGAGCAACTTGTAGACATCCGAAGACGTGTTATCGACAGTCAGAACAACGTCACATCCAAGAGAAGTACCAATCTTCTTGTCGGTTCGGGCCTGAGCCATGGCCTGCATGACAGCAGATCGCACGGCCTTGATGGTGGCAGTGTCTTTGGCAAGCTCCGGAGAAGTCCACTCGGGAGCAGTCACATGCCAGCCATTCTCATAAGGACTCTTACCCGCGAAACCAGAGAAGTTGTGCACTTCCTGGGTCAGGAGAGGAGTAAGAGGAGACAGAATGGCCAGGTAGGTCTTGAGCACCTCGGAGAGCACGTAGGCAACAGCCTGACGACTGTGCGAAGAAACGTCGTTCACGTAGAGTCGTTCCTTAGCAATGTCAAAGTAGAATGACGACAGACAAGTGTTCATGTGATGACTAATCTGCTGGTACACTCGGTTGAACTGGTGCTTGGAGTAGTACTCTTTGCACTTGACCTCGAGCTGATGAAGATCCTGCAGCGCAATTCGGTCAACGAGATGCAGATCAGCGTAGTTCACTTCAACCTGCTTGCCGTATCCCAGGTTACCGAGCAAGAATCGGAAGGTGGTTCTCAGTTTTCGAGTGAATTCGCCGACGTGTTTGAGAATAACAGGTCCAATAGCAACATCGTTGGTAAAGTCGGACTGAGCAACCCAGAGACGAATACCATCGACTCCAAGAGCAGGGAGACCCTTTCCACCGTTGATGATGGTGGTGGGAAGCATCACATTGCCCAGAGACTTGGACATTTTGTTTCCCTTCTCATCCAGAAGGAAACCGTGAGTGATGACAGACTTGTAGGGGGCAGTAGGGGAAGCCTCAGTAGAAGTACTGATTTTGGTCAGCAGAGATGATTGGAACCAGCCTCGATGTTGATCACTTCCCTCAAAGTAAACGTCGGCCTGTTTGATACCTCGAGCCTCCAAAGTCGACTTCCAGGAACTTCCTGAATCGAACCAAACGTCCATAGTTTCAGTGCCTCGAGCGTACTCGTCAGCATTGTACTTTTTGGGCAAGAACTGCTCAACACCAACCGTCTCGTCGAACCAGGCGTCAGTTCCAAGCTCTGCGATTCGATCAATCACATAAGTAACTGTCTCAACGTCCTCGAGAGGTGCTCCAGACTCCTTGGAGTAGATGATAGGGATGGGAACACCCCAGGTTCGCTGTCGAGAGATACACCATTCGGCTCGTCCATTAACAAAAGCCTTGAGTCGCTTCTCGCCAATCTTGGGCACGAACTCAACCTGATCCAGAGCCTTGATAGTATCCTCCTTGATGTCATCAACATTAGCAAACCACTGAGGAGTAGATCTGATGATGATGGGCTTCTTGGATCGCCAGTCGTAGGGGTAACTATGCGTGTAAGATTCCTTCTGCAGCAACATACCGTTCTCGGTAGCCAGAGCAATCACAGCCTTCTGACCGTCTCCAAGAACATGCTTACCAGCAAGATGAGCCACTTTTTCGGGCAGATCAGAGGTGTAGTGGCCCGAGTCGTTGACAGGAGAGTAAGGGGCAATACCATGACTCAGGCAGAACAGGTAATCGTCCTGACCGTGTCCAGGAGCAGAATGGACCAGACCAGTACCACTCTCATCAGAGACGTAGTCAGCATGGTAGATGGGATGGTCGATAGACGAGGTAAGAGGGTTAGTGTATGCGGAATTGATAACTTCAGCTCCAAGGATTCCATCCTTGACAACCTCCAGCTCGCCCAGCTTCTCAGAAAGAGTCTTGACCAGCTTTTTACCAACAAGGAAGTGTCGACCGGAAGAAATCTGACGAACAATGGCATACTCAACTTCCTTATGCACAGAAGAGGCTCGGTTTGCCACCAAAGTCCAGGGAGTAGTGGTCCAGATGACAATGGCCAGATCAGGAATGTCTTTGGTGAGCTTAGCAAGAGCATCAGACTTCTTGTTCAGGGGGAAAGCCACGTAGACAGCCTGAGACTTGTGTTTAGGGTTGTATTCTAGCTCGGCCTCAGCAAGGGCAGTTCGAGTTTCCCATCCCCAGTACACAGGCTTGATCTTTCTGTACATTCGTCCTCGAGTGAGTAGTTCTTGGAAGATACGCAGCTGAGCGACCTCAAACTCATGTGACATGGTAAGGTAGGGATTTTCCCAGTCGCCCATGATTCCCAGACCTCGAAACTCGGTTCGCTGACTTTCAATGGTATCTGTAGCATGTTTTCGAGCCATCTCTCTGATAGTAGCCGCAGGAAGAACAGTTGCAGCATCGGTCTTGAGCTTTTTGCTGAGTGTTTCGAGCGCCTTGAGCTCAATGGGAAGACCGTGACAATCCCACCCAGGCACGTAGTCCACTCGCTTGCCGGAGATCAGTTGGTATCGGTTGATAATGTCTTTGGTGACCTTGTTAAGAACATGACCCACATGAAGAGCTCCATTGGCGTAGGGAGGTCCGTCATGGAGCACAAACGGCTCACGGGACTTGTTGGCAGCATTCCACGTGTACAGCTGGTCACGTGACTGTGTCAGAAGCTCTTCCAGAGCAGCTGGCTTCCGCCGAGGAGGAAAGTCGGTCTTGGGAAGCAGGAGGGTTGCCGAGTACGACTTTTCAGCTGCTGGAGCGTCGGTGGAGTTGTATCGGCACGTGATCGAGAATACTGCCCTCGAGGGCGTCTTTCCGACCAGCCCGGCCACTTTTCTGACTCTCAGCATGGCGTGGTACTGTGTTGTAGAGTTGATGTGTCTGAGACTCACTCAGCTCCTGATCTTGAGAGAAATCAAAAGTTTAACGTTGATCTGAGATGTTAAGTGGGGGGTGAGTAGGAGTTTGAGTTAGTTGGGCTTGTTAGTTAAAGAGAAGGGGGCAGGTGAAAGGGTATTGATTGTGGACATTGTGGTGACGGGAGAGGGGAGGTAGCTTATCTGTAATAGGATAGAGCTGCTAGTATATCACAGTGTTAATTTGGGGTAAATCAAACCAAGATTCAGAGATCTTGAAGACCTTCCCCCCACATTCCGCTCTCACGTTATTTACTCCCAACTGTATGCATGGAACACATTCAATAGGCCAAACAAAGTGAGTCCACAACTTGGTCAAAAGTAGTGGAAAATGAGCCGTAAAAACATGAATCCGCTCCTTGACGCCTGAGAAATCCATCCAGCCTACTAAAGCCACACCTCCTCACCCGAATATACCCGTTTCTCAACACCTTCATCCTTTCTCCTCCCATCACCTCAGTTCAATTCCCATCCAAATCACTCCTCTCCCAAAAACTCTATTCCCGTCATACTGAAAAATTGACTGCAGCGATCCCATCTCACCACACAATGATCTCTCGACTAGGACTACGAGGCATGGCCACGGCCGCCCAGGCCACATCCAAGGCCACCGTGTACCCTGCCGGCGTGCCCGCTACACGTGACATGTTCAAAAACCAGGAGTCCCGAAAAACATACCTCATGGACCGATACACACACATGCTGCGAACCAAGTCCGTGTTCCTCGTCTACCATCAGAACGCCCAGATGTACCGGGATCAGGCCACTCTCAAGGGCGCCATCAAGGCTGCCGGTGGCGAGCACAACACCATTTCCACGTCACTGATGCGAGCTACTCTGCGAGGTCTGGCCGTTGAGGACCCTCTTTCGAAACAGGCCCACGCCGAACACAAGGACACCGTCCATCCTCTGAGCCAGCTGTTCTACGGATCTGCCAGTGTTGTGACTTTCGACAAGCTCAACCCCCGAGCCGTGGAGGATGTTCTCAAGCTGACCACCAAGACCGGAGACCGAATGCTGCTCGTTGGAGCTTTTGTTAACGGACAGGTCATGTCTATCGATGAGGTGGATGTGCTCAAGAAGCTGCCCTCTATGGAGGATCTGCACGCACAGCTTGCCGGTCTGCTCACTGTTCTCGGCGGAGGACAGCTGGTGCAGGCTCTGGAGGCTCCTGGAAAGCTGCTGTATCTCAATCTCGATCAGCACGCCAAGGGCGAGGGCGAGGAGGTCAAGGAGACCAAGGAGGAGACCAAGGAGTGATTGTATATAGTATGAGCGTGTCCGCTTTGTCAAAAGTGCGCCACATTCGCAATAGATGAGATTTATGAAGATGTGAGAGGAGAAGAGGGTTGATAGAAGGGTGTACAAACCGAAATATAAACGGCTAAATAGCCGAGCCAGAAAGCGAACAATCCCACGATATTTAGCTGCTTGTTTTATGTTCTACTTACTGTTAAGTTGTCTGAACCACAGAGTACTAAATAGCTAGATCACACCGAAGCACGGACTACACCAAATGCCTGAAGCAGCACACATGCCTGTCTTTAACCAATAAATTAAGTATATTACATCTGCCTCCTCGGTTGCTACTGCTCGAGGATATCTCTGATGGGCTCGGCCTGGGTAATGAACCGACTCAGAGACATATCCAACTTGTCCAGATCGTTCTTTCGCTTGTTGTTTTCGTCCACCAATTTGCTCTTCTCTCGGTTCAGCTCGGTCATCTTCACAAACAGTTGAAGACGCAAATCCCGCTCGTCCTTGAGTCGCTCGATCATAATCTGGTGCTCGTCCAGACCCTCGGTTTTGTGTCGTGAGCTGAAATCGGCCATATCCACCAGCTGGAGATCCTCATGTGTCGATTTGAACCGGTTGCATCCCTCGATAGTCTGTCGTAGATGCTCGTGCTGATACTTGATGTTCTGAATGTCAAGTTGCAACAAATCCAGCGCCTGTCGCTCTTTGTTTGTGTCCTCCTTGGCCTTGTTGATCTCTTCCTGGGCAGCGTAGTTGGCGACCTGGAGATTCATGAGAGACGACACCAGTTCGATTTTAGCCGCGGACTCGGTATTGCCGCCCTCCAGGTCCTCATACAGCTGCTCGGCCGTGGTCTCGAGCTTTAGTAGGATCTCCTCAATGTCTGCCATTGTGATGAAGATGTGAATGCGTAGTGTTGTGTTGATACAGACACTGTCAGATGTTGGAAATAGTTGATGCATGTGGGACAGACCCAGAACTCTAACATACGATGAGGTCAAAACGGGCTTCGATATATTTGGCTTGTGAGATCTGTTGAGACTAAGGAGAGAGATGATTACGGCTGAGTGAATCATTCTACTTATATATGAGACCTTGGTTTCTCGGTGACGACGTTGTGGTGCTGACAATCATATTCTACGAAAGAGCCCTACATTGAACTAATAGTCTAACTATTGAGCCCATAACAAGTATTCCCAACTAAATGAGTATAGCCTCAACTCAACTCAGATGTCTATAGAATAGCTAGTACCAGCTTATACAGAATACCGGCGCTTGGACCTTAGAAATGCATTCATCAATCAACATATGTACTCCTTCGGTGACATCGTCCACCACCATTACCACATCATGTAATCATAGAACAAGAGCAAGAACGCAAGGAACAAACTAATGCCGATGATCATGCGTGAGGCCTTTCGGTTCCTGCTCTTGGCACTCTCCAGGTTCTTGTTAGCGTCTCCAACATCCACACTGGTCTGGTTGGCATCATTGATCAGTGACTGGATCTTTTCCGACTGACTGGCCAGGTGCATTGTCAGCTCGTTTTGCATCTCGGAGATCTCGTACAGCGACTTTTCGGCCTCGTGGACCTTGCCCAGTTTACCCTGCAACGAGTCCAGCAGCTCTGCATGTTCAGATTCCAATTGCTGGATCATTTCCGGCGAGATTGAGGAATCGAAGGCCGATGTCTGTTGCTCCGATGACGCCTTTTCATCATTGTCCAATGCTGGGTTGTTCGTCGATCTGTCGCTTCCCAACAGTCCAGCTCCTCCTCTTGATCCTACCACCACATTGTTTCTGCTCATGACTCGTTCTCGTTCTCGAGCCAATCGCTGTTCCTGCATGGTCTGTTGCATTTCACTGACGGCCCGCAATCTGTCGTTGAGATACCACAACACGGCGTCTCTGTGTTGCTGCTGGGTGTTCTCCACACCCTCCTGCAGCTCGTCCTTCATCAGCGCGCTCAGAAAGCCGCCCTTTTGCTCCTTTTTCTTGCGTTTCTCGTCTTCGGTCCACTTCTCCAGCGCACGGATCTTGCGCGTGAGGTTCTGAACTGCAGACTTAGTTTCGTAGTCCACCTCATCTCGCTGCTTGTCGGTCATATGTGTCGATTTCTGGCCTATGGTGTCGCTGGAATCGCTGGAATCGACTCGGGCACCGTACCGGAGTGCTCGTGCGAGCTCCGATTCGTTTCGGCCCTCTTTGAGCGTTCGCACGGACAAGTAGGACGGTCTGATGTTGGTGAGAAACGTGTGGAGCTCTGAAATCAGAGAGTTGGCTGTATCGGCCTCCTTGTCAAAGGCGTGTTTGGGCAGTGCCTTCCTGGGCGCGGTCGGGCCCACCAGCGAAAAAAACAGTGGCGTTAAATTGGGCATTGTTGTGTGTAAATTAGTTGTGCTAGTAAGGTGGGATGTTGGTGATGTGTTCCACTTGCATTCATGGAGGAGTAGCAGTGCATGACTAAAGTTTATTGCTCTATGAGGGGAGCAGAAGGGGTGTGGATAGAATGGGTTTGAGAGTAGGCGAGAGAGTGGGAGCCATTTTGTATACTCTTTGAGTGGCGCTGATTCGAACTACACTCTAAGATATCTTTTCCCACCTAATCTGACCGACTTGGATGTCCAGTTGTGGTGACACTAATAACCACCTTAGATCGTGTGGAGTTACAGCAAGGCGTGGAAGAAAAGGGAGGTGGTAGTTGGTGCTGGCGACAGTGGTACAGGTTAAGAGTCGACGGTGGAAGTAGGTCTGAGCTCACCCCAGCACTCGAAGTATACGAGATTTCGAACGATCTCTGCTGTCTGTACAGTATTGACATTTGTTGTAACACTGCCAGCAATCTCTATGTATCTCAACTAAAGAGTCTATTGATGCAAGCATGCATATTAGCTAAATACTTAGAAATGCTGATATCGGTGAGAAGAGTGACAAGGTGACTGGTGTACACGTGATTTGAGAGGAGAAAGTGCGGATGTCGGTACTGTACTCGCATTCTATAAGAATAACCCTCTGAAGTCATCCCATTTGCTGCCATTGTATGACTGCACATAATTAGAGGAACACCCAGATTGACCTCTGTCAAACATAAAGTTTACGCGACTCGGGTCAGCCAGTTGAAGACATTCAGTCATACCCTCAGACATCACGTTGAGAGCAACGTATCAACCAGGTAACTATATTTATCACCAGACCTACTTTGACTCTCTCTAATTGTACACTCATAATACCCACTCGTCACCCACCAACACGCCCAAAACCGCCCCCCAAAACGCCACCCGTCATCCACCCCAACTTTAAACCCAACCTAATCACGTATCCAACGCGATTTCAATTACCAAAATATACACTCACTCTTTCACGTCTCACACACACAACAAAAATGACTACACTCAACGAACAAGGATACCTCGATCTGTGCGCACGTGTGATCGAAGAGGGCGAGTCACGTGACGACAGAACCGGCACTGGTACTCTTTCTCTGTTTGCACCTCCTCAGCTCCGATTCGACCTTTCTAACGACATTCTGCCCCTACTAACTACAAAGCGAGTCTTCTACCGAGGAGTTCTGGAGGAGCTTCTGTGGTTTGTGTCTGGTTGCACCGACGGCAAGAAATTGAGCGAGAAGAACATTCACATCTGGGACGGAAATGGATCCAAGGAGTTTCTGGAGAAGGCCGGACTGGGACACAGACGAGAGGGAGACCTGGGACCTGTCTACGGCTTCCAATGGCGTCATTTTGGAGCAGAGTACAAGGACTGCGACACAGACTACACTGGCCAGGGTGTGGATCAGCTCAAACAGGTGATTCACACCCTCAAAACCAACCCTCAAGATCGACGAATCATTCTGTCGGCATGGAACCCTGCTGATCTCACAAAGATGGCTCTTCCTCCCTGTCACATGTTCTGCCAGTTCTACGTGTCATACAAGAACTCGGAACGGGGACGGTTGTCGTGCCAGCTGTACCAGCGGTCTTGTGACCTTGGTCTGGGAGTGCCCTTCAACATTGCCTCCTATGCTCTGTTGACTCGAATGATTGCCCAGGTGACCGATCTGGACTGTGGCGAGCTCATTCACACTATGGGAGATGCCCACGTGTACAAGGATCACGTCGACGCTCTCAAGCAGCAGATTGCTCGAACGCCAGGCGAGTTCCCCAAGCTCACTTTTGCTCGAGACATCAAGGACATTGACGACTTCAAGTACGAGGACTTTGTGCTTGAGGGATACAAGCCCCAGTCAAAGATTGAGATGCAGATGAGTGTTTAAAGGGGTGTGCATGGTCTACCAGTAGACTGTTGGTGATAGACGCATTTCCGAGTCCCTATTGTTCAGAGGACTCTCCTCAAGATTCTTATAAAGCATTCGATGAAGTTCAACACTCGCAAGCAGCCCATCTGTCTACCGTCACCCATTGATTATGATTTTATATTACTTAATTAACAATTGAACTACAAGTATTACATCGTTCCTTCACATTTCACAGTCAGTAGTAGGTAGGTGTGACTCCATTAATGAGTCAAACGGGCGACAAAGTTGGCACCAATGGCAAGAGCCAGAACAATACAGATGGCAGTGGGGCCGATCTGATCGTCGTACCGGATAGCTCGCTTCCGTCGAATGTTGTAGACTCGCCACAGGTACATGCCGATGGAGTAGAGAATGGTGATGACGGCCGAAATGAAGAATCCAAAGGCGGCCTGGATGGCCAGACGGTCACCGTAGTTGAGCAGAGTGCCGGCAATGGCGCCCAGCAGAATACCAATCTCGATCCACGACAGGAAGGTTCGCTCGTTGGCAAAGTAAACCTTGGGCTCGACTCGGACGGGCACGGAGATTCGCTTTCCAGGAGGAACAATGACTCGGGTGTCAAACACGGTTCCAGGAGGCACCTTGGAGAAGTCGTCCTTACCGGCAATGAAGGTGTCCTTGAACCAGTCGCTGGCGTTCTTGAGCTGCTTTAGAAGAGCATTGTCGCCACCAGTGTGGCCGGATCCAGAGCCCAGAAGAGGGGTGTTTTCTGTGGCGTTGGGGGAGCTGTTAGCAGCAGCAGAGGAGTTGGTAGTGCCGTTAGAAGTGGAGGCAATGGCACCGTTGCCGTTAAAGCTGACGTGGCCGTCGGCTCCTCCGGCTCGCTCCTCCTCGTCGAGGTAGTTACCCTCGTTATCGTCAAGATCATCGAGATCGTCGAGCTCATCAGAGCCAGAGACAGAAGAACCGGAAGCAACCTGGGCTCGCTCGATACCCTGGAAGGTGGTGGCGGGCTTTCGGATGTCGACGTCCATCTGGGGAAGCCAGAAGGGGATCAGATCAACCATGTCGGGCAGCAGAGTGGCACAGCCATGGATGAACTTGGAGAACTTGGGCACGGCCTCGACCAGATGCGAGGAAACGAGCTCTCGAACCCAGGCGGGGGGTTCCTGACCAAGCTGAGTCTGAAGCTTGACTTCCAGGACGGCGTAGGGGAATCGCAGCACGTCCTTCTCGGGCAGCTGGTTGAAGGGCCAGTCGACTCCAATGTCCATTCGTCGCCAGTTGCCGTTGGTTCGGTTCTGGCCGTCAAAGTTGTCTTCTCGCACCATGGTGAGCTCGGTATCCAGAGAGATTCGGACTCGGGCGTCTCCGGGCAGCTGGAAGGCAGTTCGGTTGTAGAAGGATCGGACAACAGGTCGCATCTTGTCCTTGATGACTCGGTACTGCACCTCCCGAGCCAGAGCCTCCAACGACTCAATCTCCTTGAGACTCTTCTTTCCGTCCTTTCGCATCTTATCAAATGCCTGGGGCACAGTGTAGTCTCCGTTCATGAAGTCATTGACATGCTTCTCCTTGAGGTTGAATCGGGCCTTGACGGACTTCTCTCCGGTCCAGTCCTCTCGATGTGTCTTTCGCTCCACGAAGATCTGGTCGGACTTCATACCTCCGTACCATCGCAGACGGATAGCCTCGGCACCCTCGGTCTTCTCCAGACGGCCCTTGTACAGATCAAGAGGTCGGTTGTCGTAGTAGATGGAGGTAATGGCGGAGTCCTCGGTCTCAAACTCCTTGGAGGCGTTGAAAACCAGCACGGGCAGGTGCTTGAGAATGACGAGCTTGAGCTCAGTGATGTTGTCGGGGTGCACCCAGTACTTTGTAGTCTGTCGCACGAAGTTCTGCTGGCCTCCTCCGGCGGAAGAGTCTCCCTTGACGGGGTTTCCTCGGGTTCGAACCAGGTCGTACAGCTTGGATAGCTTGACCACCAGGGCGTCGTAGTTGTCCTTGAAGAAGGGTCGGGCATTGAGACGGGCCGAGAAGATGGGCTTCACGGGCCACTTTGTGTGTTTGTCGTGCTTCTTGATGATCTTCTGGAAACCGGTGTAGTTGAGTCGGGTGTACTGGGCCAGGTCGTGGACGTCGGCAATGATGTCGGACAGCAGGTCCTGGAGATCCAGGAAGTCCTGCTCAACGGGAGGGTTGGCCGAGTCCAGTCGTCGAACCACATCCTCTACCTCAACCTCGGACTCCTTGATTCGTCGAGCGATTTCAGCAGCCTTGACCTTCTGGAAGGTGAAGACCTTGTCGAGCTCTCCTTCGAGCTGCTGCAGAAAGTTCTTTTCCTTCTCGTCGTCCCATTCGGCTCCCTTGGCGATGCCCTTGTACAGAGCCTCCTTGAGCCCGTCGTAGTCAATGTAGCAGTAGTAGTAGTCCTTGATCAGGCTCTGCTTGAGCTGTTCTCCGAACTTCATTTTGCGAGTTGTTCTGTCGAATTAACCGAAGGGAAGCGTTGGAGAGAGTTAGCCTGTTGTAGAATCTCCAAAAGTCGACGACACTCAACTTTTATTACAGCCTTATTGAGTTGGTCGACGACACAGTATCAAAGTTTATGCAGCTTTGCGAGCTAAATTTTGGCACGTGGGAGAAGATGGTCTGGTAAGAAGGTCTCTCGGAAATCTCCAGGGTACGAGATGTTGACAATTGAAGATTGCCAAATTGTTAATAACATGACCACATTTACTGCTATATGTCTTTTTTGCCTCCACAACCCTCCAATCAAGCCCGAGATCCAATCAAATGCACAATCGTAAAACGTGCTCTGGGGGTGCATATTTAGTGCAACTCCCGGGAGTATCTGGTGGTGGTGGAATTGATAGAGTGTGTGGTACACAGTGGGTGCTCATGGTCTGGTTGATATATATCACACAAGCTGTGTGATTGTGTTGCTTTCAATGTGGGGTGTATGTGTTTGCGTTGGTCCACCTTGCTCTCTTCTTTCTTCTCCACAGCATCGTATCGCTGTACATACCTGACAAGTTGTGCACACACTGTTGACGTCTCGGGTTACAGAGTGACATAAACTCCAGCCATCAAAGTTTCGGTTACACGGCGCCCTGTGGACATGACAAGGAGCGGTGATACAGCTACAGACGGTGATACGAGACACAGAAGACATGGTCGGTGCTACGACCACCACAACACTACAGTATATCGTCAACGTCGCCTTTTACCGTTTTCGAATATCGCTTTCGACCGTCAAATGCAGATTATAGACCCAAACAAGAAACTAACCACCCCCAAACCGATCTAAAAATGACTGTGGGTGGTGTCTATTGTCTGGGAAAGTTTCAGAGGATCGGAATCTGTTTTAGAGGGACTACAAAACAGCGAGGGGAAGAGGTGACAGAAAGATAGACGAATTATTTTGATGCTCCGAGAACGAAGATTGCATTGCAAGA
The DNA here is from genome assembly GCA_900519055.1 of Yarrowia galli. NCBI lineage: Eukaryota > Fungi > Ascomycota > Dipodascomycetes > Dipodascales > Yarrowia > Yarrowia galli. The sequence goes on along the minus strand of ULGS01000006.1, from coordinate 533,257 downwards.
TTCGGATCTCTCACACCTCACATATCCATCATTCTGAATGGACTGTTATTCTTCCACAACCTTGTCGAAAAAAAGCCCTGCAAATCCACTAACGCACACAACTACCGAATCCAGCATTAGACAGCATTGGTACAACGGTGATTCAAAATGGCGGGCGTGTTGATGGTGACGTTGACAACATGTACCAGGTACAACATCAACACCTATATCGAAGTGTTTACGAAGAGAGACATGCGACGGCTATGTACACATCGTGCTCGTACGATTACATGTCTTTGATCGGGCCTTTCTTTTCCTCGTATGGCGTATTGTTCAAGGTCAAATACAAAAGCCAATCTTGTCGACGATCGCCATGGTGGGGGACGTCGCTGATTGGTGGAGGGTCACGTGACATGGCTTGACGAGCGTCGGTCTAGATTTATCATAATGGTGTAGTTATGAGTGGTGGGGCTAGTGGAGGTTGGTAGGTGAAGACATTCGGTCAGTGTACTACGAGTACTCGTACATACTGTAGAAGATGTCTGAGGCTGTATTTCAACATAGAATTTGAGCGTTGTATCCTATGCTTGTCATGTCATGTGAGCGGTATGGAAATCAAGAATCCTTGTTTGGCTCTGGATTGACCCTACAGTACTTGGCTTTACTTGAGAATTAAAAGGCTTTTTTTCCACTCTTACCTACTTTGTTATTTCATAAGCTCTTAAGGTTAAGCTGATAGTCCAAAGAGATGTGGTGTGAGAGCTCCATCTGTGCTAGTTTGATCGCTGCCTAAACGGATACATTCAGCTAGTCTCGTCTTCGGGACGTTTCTACTTCAGATTCGGCTCATTTGAGGTGCTTTAAGCCCATTTCAGAAGGGGTGAAAACACCACCTCAGCCATGCGGCTCGGAAATCACCCCCATGATGCTACACCTTAATTTCGGATTGTCATTTTGTGTACATCTACTCAAAATACGACAGCTGATACTCACCAAGTAATCTCCTCAATGAGTCATTGCACAAATCACACCGAAGACCGTCCCTAGCGCCCGAATGGAGTACAAGACGCCACACCAGTCCAATTTCTGAAGCCGTTCATAGCCAAGACACAATGTGGGGGTTGTCTGAAGCTAGCGATTAGAGTAACACCTTGAGGTTCTCCGTGATGTTGCAAGAACGGCAGCTGTATGGTTTTTGACCTGTGACGAACGGACTTCTTTCAGATACCTATGGGACCAGATCCCTACCTGTGCAACACTCAGCAAATTACAGCTCGAATGCCTCCGTGTGCCTGGTTGGACCTGCTCTAGCACTGACCAAGCTAAACTAGTCTGAAGGAGTGGCAACCAAGCGGAACTAATCACCACTTGCTGCCACTAAACCGCGGAGAACAAGCTGCCATGACGTCAAGTCTGGAGATCGCGAGCTAAGGGTACATACGGCTCTGGACTCAGGGGATACAGGGACCAGGTCGTGTGGGAAGCGTTGACATTTGTTCTTCTCTCAGCATCGCAACGAGGTGTGCTATCCAGCTATACCACTGCCAGCTTCCTTGTCTATTTGATAGGTACTCTACAGGTACCGTTTTCCGCCTCCAGACCCAAGATGATACCTTCAGCCTCGCAATGATCTTGGTCTAGTCGTGAAACTGGAATGTCGCACAACAGAGCTATGGTTCACCAGCTTCAGTACTAGTCCAGTGCCGTTCATTCTCAATGCCGTCCATACATTCTTGACGACGATACCAATTCCTCCCCTCTCTATCACCACGATTATGAAACTCAACGTGATTGACGCTGCGAAACATGCCAAGGAAATGTGGATGAGGAAAGACCCTCGGGATGAGGAGGAAGAGGAGTCTGACGCTCAAGCTGAGGTGGTGGAAGTCGAAGAACACCTGGTAGAGTGGGTTGGCAACAAGCTCGAGATTCCTCCCTCGGATCTGGATGGAGGGTATCCTCGAGAAGTTCACTTCATGGCCGAGAAACTCGCTGAAATGACTCTTGACAAGGCTCTGGAGATTGTCAAGACGAACTACGACTACCATGACCATGACAACAACTTTCGACACGAGTACCGAATGGAAATCAAGAGTCTTCTAGACGCTTTTCAGGAGGGAGGAGAGAAAGAGTCTGAAAAGTCTGAGAAGACCGAAGACCCTGAGATCATCACTCTCATTCGATATTGGGCTATCATCTTCCACTGGTGGAGTCCTTACCCAGAGGTACGTTCTGTTACAGACCCTTTCGATGACCAGGATACGACAGTCGAGACTTGGAGAGTTTGGGTACTTGGAACAATCTGGGTGGCCATATCTGCTTTTGTCAATCAGTTCTTTTCTGTTCGTCTACCCGCCATTACACTTGATGCTGCCGTTTGTCAACTTCTGCTGTATCCTTGCGGTAGATTCCTTCAGTACACTCTTCCTGATTGGGGGTTCCGTTTCAGAGGAAGACGATACTCTCTCAATCCGGGAGTATGGAGTCAGAAAGAACAACTTCTAGCCACTATCATGGTCTCTTGTGCTAATGGAACACCTTACATCACCTCCAACATCATCACCCAGGCTCTTCCTGTCTACTACAACCAGAAATGGGCGTCCGACTACGGCTATCAGTTTGTGTTCATGCTGACGACTCAGATGATGGGTTTCGGAATGTCTGGACTGCTTAAACGTGTTGCTGTGTACCCCGTGAAAGCCATGTGGCCTTCAATGTTGCCCACCTTGGCCGTTAACAAAGCTCTTCTGGCTCCTAATCGAAAGGAGAGTATCAATGGCTGGAAGATCACGCGATACAACTTCTTCATGGTCATCTTTGCGGTTTCCTTCCTTTACTTCTGGGTGCCAGACTACCTTATGAACTTCCTGCAGACGTTCAACTGGATGACCTGGATTGCTCCTAACAATGCAGATCTGGCCAATGTCACCGGTTCCATCAACGGACTTGGATTCAACCCGATCCCAACATTTGACTGGAACCAAGCCACGGCACTCCTCCAACCTATCACTCTACCCCTCTACACTTCTGTCACTGGCTTTTGTGGTGCCTTCTTTGGAGGTCTAGTCATCCTGGGTGTCTACTACTCTAACAACTCATGGTCCGGTTACATTCCCATCAACTCCAATCGTCTCTTTGACAACAAGGGCGAAGTTTTCAATGTGACCAGAATCCTGACAAACTACAGATTCGACAGAGAGAAGTACCTCAACTACTCGACCCCTTATTACTCAGCAGGAAACCTCGTGGTCTACTCGGCCTTCTTTGCAATCTACACCTTCTCCTTTGTCTATACTACACTCATGGACTGGAGAGCTATGAGAGACGCCATTGTGGATACTGCCAAGGCCGTGAGATACATTCACCGTTCCAACTATCATGGAAGAGTTGACCCCTTCTCTCGATACATGAGGAAGTACAAGGAAGTTCCGGACTGGTGGTTCTATCTCGTGATGATCATCATGTTTGTCCTTTCTGTCGTCCTTGTCGAAGTGTGGCCTGTGGACACCCCTGTCTGGTGCATTGTCTTCGTCATTGGACTAGTGGCTGTGTTCATCATCCCCTTCACAGTCTTCCTCTCTTATACAGCTACGGAGCTCACACTCAATGTTCTGTCTGAGCTCATGATTGGATACGCCCTTCCCGGCCGTTTCATGGCCCTCAATCTCGTCAAAGCCCTCTCTGTTCAGATCGCCCTTCAGGCCCAGTCATACACCAAGGACCAGAAATTGACTCATTACGCCCACTTGCCTCCGAGGTCAATCTTCTGGCTGCAGATCTGGGCTACTCTGGTCAACGGAGTAGTTGCCATGGGTGTCATTCAATTCCAGCTTGGCCAAGACAAACTCTGCGAACCCGACAACAAGCTGAAGTTCACCTGTCCCGAGGAAACCACCTTCTTCACCGCATCAATCGCTTGGGGTGTCATTGGACCCAAGAAGATGTTCGATAAGTACCCTGTCATGAAATGGATGTTCCTGTTTGGAGCATGTGCTGGACTCTTCTTCTACCTTGTGCAGGTCACATTACCGAAGCTCTTTGTCAGATGGTGGCCCAAACGTGCGGATGCCATTGACTTTTACCGAAGAAAGTTCCTCTACTTCAACCCACTCATCTTCGTCATGGGTATCATCGACTGTTGGGCTCCCTACAACTTGACTTACAAGGTCGGTGGACTGTATCTGGCTCTATTGTTTAACGGCTACATCAAGGGCCGGTATCTAGCATGGTGGAGAAAGTACGCCTATGTAATGGAAGCAGCAATTGTGACAGGTATCGCCCTGTCAGCGATCATCATCTTCTTCTCAGTTCAGTATAATCCCAAGGAGTTGAACTGGTGGGGCAACACTGTCATTGATGCTGGTGTTGACGGAGGCGATATTCCCCCTAATGCCATAATTCCTGAGGATCCCGGTTACTTTGGGCCACCGCCTGAAGAGTGGTAAGAGAGTGGGCGAGGTGTTTTTATAAGAAGATAATGAATGTTGGTTGTAACGCTAGGGACGTAGGTGACTTGTAGTATACACGTACATGTGTGGTATTTTACTTCAAGGGGTGTTGTGCAGAAGGCCAGGAGGAATATTTGGGATAATCGATGTTGTGATATTCGCTGCATGGAACTCTGCGACTGTCATGCACAACCATCAAGTGATGATGAGCGGGCAAGTGCGTGACTTAATGTGGATGTAGAGACGACTTAAATGGCTTTTTGTCAGCCACAAAATTGGAGACACTCCTGCACAGTCAGTACACCTGGGTCACTAATATAGAGTGCAGTATAATTAGATCTCGATGGTGGTGTCTTCAGACTGAAATAGCTGATTATTAGAAGAAATTTTGGTACCGTCGCAATCCTGAAAGCTGCCCGATTCCAATAGTACCTTTCTTTTCTCTGCAGCTTATTCAAAACGTTTTGAGAGCGTGCTTCCCTGATCTGCTTATCTTCTCGAACAAGCAGGCTGCACACCATGCATGGTGATAATCTGTGTGTTATCTAAGGGTATAGGTATACATCTTGTTACGACAGCTATCGGGAATCTGAAAATGCCATGAGACTCATCAAGTCGGCAACATCACCCCGGTACTACTTTCATTCCAATATCTTCCATACTCGCTTCGTTTGACTCCCTCCACCATATCTCGCCATGAAGCTTCCCGACCTGTCAACCTACACGGAAATAATGAGCCCATAGAATCCTTATTACAAACGGCTAAAAATGGAGACCAGGTGTCATGTTCGTATTACCCAGAGAGCCCACAATTTCTCTACCCACCCCCTCAACTTTCCCCCTCCATCACCACCTACCACATCCTCCTCCACCTGACTAATCACGGAATTAAACTCATCCATCCCAGACTACTACCTTTCTCTCACCACACTAAACTACCATGTCCAACTACCGACGAGGCGTGGGCAGCTACTCACGGATGCTAGGCGGAGGGACCAACCCGTTTGCCGCGTACACGGCCCGCAAGGCCAAAACCAAGAAGCGCGTCCTCGACAAGTACGAGATCATCGGCTACATTGCTGCAGGCACCTATGGCCGTGTCTACAAGGCCCGCAGTAAGGACGCTGGAGACACCAATCAGTACGCCATCAAGAAGTTCAAGGCCGACAAGGAGGGTGAGATGGTTCACTACGCGGGCATTTCTCAATCGGCCTGTCGAGAGGTGGCCCTTTGTGCTGAGTTGGACAACAGAAACATCACCAAGCTGGTGGAGACCATTCTCGAAGACACGTGTATCTACATGGTGTTTGAATACGCAGAACACGACCTGCTTCAGATCATTCATTATCACAGCCATCCGGAGAGGAAGCCCATCCCGGAATACACCCTCAAATCGATACTGTGGCAACTGCTCAACGGAGTCTCTTATCTGCATCAAAACTGGGTTCTGCATCGAGATCTAAAGCCGGCAAATACTATGGTGACAAGCGACGGAGTGTTGAAGATTGGAGACTTGGGTCTGGCTCGACTGTTCTCTAACCCGCTACAATCTCTGTACTCTGGTGACAAGGTGGTTGTCACTATTTGGTACAGAGCTCCAGAACTGCTGCTGGGCGCCCGACATTACTCGCCAGCAGTCGATCTGTGGGCTGTGGGATGCATATTTGCTGAGTTGTTGGCTCTCAGACCTATCTTCAAGGGAGAGGAGGCCAAAATGGACAACAAGACCAATGTCCCGTTCCAGAGGAATCAGATGCAGAAGATTATCGAGATTCTGGGATCTCCTCAGGAAGACGACTGGCCAAGTCTCAATAAGTTCCCAGAGTACGAGTCGCTCAAACAGATGAAGACCTTCCCTCCGAACCTCGAGGCTTGGTACCAGAGCATTGGGGGCACCAACCAGAAGGGTTTCCAACTCTTGTCTCGTTTGTTGGAGTATGATCCTGCCAAGCGTCTTACTGCTAACGACGCTCTTTTGCATCCTTACTTTACAGAGGCTCCCAAGGTCAGCCAGAATGTCTTTGAACGTCAAGAGTACAAGTACCCTCCCAGAAGGATCTCGTGCGAGGATAGCGACATTAAGACCATGACTTACCAGGGAACTAAGAGAGGTAATCAGGGAGGAGATAACTTGCATCCTAGAAAGAAGCAGAAGTAGCCTCCTAGCGAACCCCGTGGGTGGTTGGTGAGGTGGTGAACCGCCGAAACTGTCACAAAAGTTGTTCCGGGATCATGAAACAAACGTGACAGAGATCAACACCATTGAGCATGAGTAAGTGAGACTGGGCTGAGTCCACCAGGGACGCCGGTATCATTAGAACTCCCTTGAGATCTCTCAGAAGATCTCTCTGCACCAATTACACACAGCCCTAGACCTTCTAGAACGACCGTCTATCTGAAGAGTAACACAACGCAAGAGAACCACATCTCGCTGGATATACAACACGGGGACCCTGTTCTCGGTAGATGTAATGAATTATTTATTGTTTCGGAAAGATGTTAGCCAACAAGGCAGTTGTCGCTGTCGACTACGTCAAACAAAGAGTAGCGCCATCGCAGTCAAGACTAAGAAGGGACAAGAGGTTTACGACCGTATGCTGTACAACAGGACCTCCATTCGGTCACATGACTAGCCACGTGACCTGGTCTCTCTCACATGACCCCCACCACCCCTCTATCACATGGAACCACGTACATCTCCACCATGCATAACACCCTCGACCTGCCCCTGTCGGTCTCACACGTGATAATTGCGATGTTTGAAAAGTCGGTCAAACCAGTGATACCGCCACCGTTTGATTATGTAAGCACTGGAATTAGGAACTCGCCCTCGCATATCGCTCTCCAACTACGTCATACAGCGTCTCCCACCACCCTAATCTCGTCTGTGCATCCCCAGCAAGTCTGTTACCCCAACATTTATGAAATTTTCATGCAGGCTGTTAAACAGGCATTGCAAGTCGTGTATGAGGACTACGACAGAGTGGGTACCATCATTGTGTAGCGCTAGATCAGGGGATCCTTGTGGTTCTTCAGCGTCTCTTTGGCATGTGTATTGCGCTTTTGGGGTGCGAAGGTAGTTTTGAGTGGACCTAACATTCATCATTGTGAGCGCTAAAGATATCGGACGAAGATAGTAGTAATACCATGAGAATCCTCCTGATCTTCTAACCCTTTGTGTGTAGGTCAATTTCCTATTCAGCTTCTTCTCCTACCCCCAGACCCCATTTGGCTGTTTTGCACGTTAATCAACCTATTCGTTCCTGTATGGGCGGTAGGAAGTCCAAAGTGGTAGGCAATACTCTACTCAGCCATTCATGTCACCTAGTGTAATATTTGCACTCTCACAGCGTCTACAATCTCCAGAATCAACGAATATCACAAATCCACACACCCCACCTTTCACAGAAATAAGCTTTTCGACGTAACCCAAATCAAATTTATTTGGCAAGCGAGAAGGTGGGACGAAACTTGACCATCTATCGACCATGGGCGTGTTCATTAAACAGGAGCAGCTTCCTGCTCTCAAGAAGTACAAGTGAGTGTGGCATTGGGATGGTGTGAGGAGTGGTCACGTGAGTCTCGGGAGTGTGTTTGATCACGTGACGTGAAGTTGAGTTGTGTGGACATGGCTCTTGACTCAAGCAGCCATTAGCAACATAGGATGACGATGGTGTGGAATCATGAATGTTGGAGTTGTGGTCACGTCACATGACTGTGAGATGTTTTTGTGATGGTCACGTGATGGTGGGACGTCTATGACGGTTGACTTTCGGTCACGTGAATTACCTTTGAGGCTGATCTGATTGATTAGATGGCATATGGTTCGTTGATGATTTAGTGTGATCTGAGAGTGTCATTTGCGTCCCAAAACTGATCAGATGTCAACCATCAAAGTCTGACACTGACAGGGTGTCGTCCACTCCTGACCTTTGGTCTGACCTTTGGTCAGTCGTTTCTGTCCGTCATTTCTGTTCGCTAACCCAGGTACTCCGCTGAAGATCACTCGTTCATCTCCAACAACATTCTGCGCCCCTTTTGGCGCCAGTTTGTCAAGATCTTCCCCCTGTGGATGGCTCCCAACATGGTCACTCTTCTGGGCTTCTTCTTTGTCATTGTGAACTTCATCACCATGCTCATTGTTGATCCTACCCATGACCGGGAACCTCCTCGATGGGTCTATCTGACTTACGCTGTGGGTCTGTTCCTTTACCAGACTTTCGACGCCTGTGACGGATCTCACGCTCGAAGAACTGGCCAGAGTGGACCTCTTGGAGAGCTGTTTGACCATTGTGTCGATGCCATGAACACCTCTCTTATTCTCACTGTGGTTGTGTCCACCACCCATATGGGTTACAACATGAAGCTGTTAATTGTGCAGATTGCCGCTCTTGGTAACTTCTACCTGTCCACCTGGGAGACTTACCATACCGGTACTCTCTACCTTTCTGGCTTCTCCGGTCCCGTTGAGGGTATCCTGATCCTGGTGGGTCTCTTTGTTCTGACCTTCTTTACTGGCCCCAACGTCTACGCCCTGACCGTCTACGAGGCCTTCCCTGAGTCGATCACCTCGCTGCTGCCCGCCAACCTTCTGGACATCACTATTACCCAGATCTACATTGGTTTTGGTGTTTTGGGTATGGTGTTCAACATCTACGGCGCTTGTGGCAACGTGATCAAGTACTACAACAAGAAGGGCAAGAGCGCCGTTCCTGCCATTCTTGGAATCGCTCCCTTTGCTCTCTTCTACGCCGGTGTCTTTGCTTGGGCCCATGTTGCTCCTCTGCTGCTTACCAAGTACGCCATTGTGTACCTGTTCGCCATTGGAGCTGCCTTCGCCATGCAGGTTGGCCAGATGATTCTCGCTCACCTCGTGCTCGCTCCTTTCCCCCACTGGAACGTTCTGCTCTTCTTCCCCTTTGTGGGACTGGCTGTTCATTTCATCTCGCCTATTTTTGGCTGGGATGCCGATACCGTGACTGTGAACACTCTCTTCACCTGTTTCGGCGCCACCCTCTCGACCTACGCCTTCTTTGTGCTCGAGATCATTGACGAGATCACCAACTACCTCGATATCTGGTGTCTTCGAATCAAGTACCCTCAGGAGAAGAAGACTGAGTAGTCTGGGGACTCATTATATATAGACATAAAATTATACACTTACAACTGAACGAAAGAGAGTGGCAGTAATTATGGAGTAGGTCAAGATCGGACAGCAATCAGGTGACACTGCAGAAAGCGAGGATTACCTGTAGAAGTACTTCAGAGTCTCTGTGTACTTGTAAGGTGGCTATCACCAGTAATACGAAGTACTACTACAAGTTCAGTCCAGGAGCAAGTACTTTCATAGGTACGAAAATACGTTGAACTGGTGACGAGCGATGACAGACTGACAGCTTCTCAATTCGTCCGGTTCAGCCAAAAGTCTTCCCTTCTTCTTTTTGACTCACTCCATTTTCTCACCTTCATTTAATTGATATAGACTCTCCAATTTGGTGCTGCAAGAGATGAACCTCGGTTACCTTGTACTTGTAACTTTGATGAGTCGAGAAAACAATGATCTGAATTTCGAATCGTCCCAAAATTGAAACCAGCTGATCACGCCTACTTCGTTTTGTTAGCTCTGTCAGAAAAAACCCGTTTTTCTGTTTTTCTGATATATCTCTTTGGTATGACTCTACTCACGCACTTGCACGATACATGAACCAACTGTAGATATGCAGGCCGCGAAGGACAGATCATATTATTCAGAGATCACGCTCGCGGAATTGAAGTGCGGACTCTGCAAGTATTTGTGCAGTCTCCAACAGGGAGCTGCTCCTTAATCACTCTCAAGATAGTGCCACTCAAAGCTGATTGACTCAGACTCGGCTCAAGTCCGGCTACAGTGTGAACAGATTGGTCCAGGTCCAGCATTCCGCCAAATAATATCTCTGTGCTGGTCACTATCTCCCACTGATCACAAATCTGATCTTCCTACATCAATGCACGCGCTCACGTCACACGGCCTTTCGACTCTTTCAATCATCGCAGTTCGGTCATCCTTAAATCTATATACAATTCCTTTAAGCGGTGGCAGGGGGAGCCAGAGCAGAGGCAGCACCGGGGGCAACAATGTCGTTGGAGCCCTGAGAAAGCTTCATCTCGGCCTCCATCTCGTTGAGCTGCTGCTCGGACATGATGGAGAGAGCCAGAGGAACACCAAGCAGCAGAGCAGAAGAGGTGGCAATGTAGATGGCCTTACCGCCGAAAAGGAAGCCAGCAGAGGCCCAGTCGTAGATGGAAGAGGCGGCCTTGGCGGCAAAAACTCGATGCTGAGGGGGGACAATGTCCTTGAGAGCAACCACTCGCTCGTAGATGGTCTCATCAATGTCGAAATCATCATCCTCGTCCTCCTCAACGTCCTCGTCGTCAGATCCAACATCGGAGTACTCCTGCTCGGCGGCCTCGGCGGCGGCAGCAGCAGCAACCTGCTCGTCAAAGAGCTTCTGGTCGTTTTCGTCGTTGATAGCCGTAAGAGTGACCATTGTTTTTGTGTAGTATTGAGTGTTTTTGGGTAATGTGTGAGATTTGCTGTGACAATTAGCGATACAAAGATGCACTGAAAAAACTCAATTTCAAAGACAGGGTAAGAGAAGAGCGTATGGGGAAGCCTAGAGAAGTTGGGAGGAGTGGTGAATGGTGGTGTGACCCTAACCCGACATTGTAGGTAGAGGCGAACCCTAACCCAGAAAGATGGGGTGAGAGAAGAGGGCAATTAAAAGGGACTATCTGGCGCTTAGGGAAGATGTGGAGCAGATAGATTGATTTGGAAAGGTGGAAGTAACTCAAATCTTCTTCTGTTTGCTCTAAATCATGTTTATAGCGATTTCTGAGAGATACCTGTTCCACTTGATTGGGTGTTCAGCCTGATGGGGGTTAGATTTCGGAGTTCGGGGTTAGTAGTGTCGGCGGGGAGTTTTTCAATGGATTTTGAACAGGCGCAATAATGTATTGGCTCCTTTTAAGTATTCATTAAGCACTGATTGTCGCGTTGGGGGTGTCTTACAAGATCTGATGTTAGCATTGGGATGGATCCTGTACATCTGAATAAGGGCCAGACTGCCATGAGAGTTGAAATGTTGGTCACTATAGGGCTCTTGGTGAGGATAGTGAAGCCGCTGATGCTGTAAAGCCCACCATGGAGGAGGTATGGAGGTGTTCTACGAATACCATATGTTATCAGCATTGTAAGTTAGGATGGTCGTGTGAGCACAATTGTTAAAGCCCCAGGGGCAACCATTGGTTAGCTTAGGGAGGCTCCGCTCGATCTATTGAGACTACTGATGACTAACCAACACAACCTCCAGATGTCTCAGAGCGATGTCGTATCATGTGTAACTCTGGAAATGCTGGTAGATTCGAGTGTGGTAGATCTTGGTGGGGTAGGTTTGGTTAATTGAAGTCTCTTACACAGTGACGTGAAGCCCACCGCTTGATATTTCTCCAGAGGGTCCTCTTGGTAGCATCCTCAGCTGTTCAGATGCACTGTACAACACTTACACTAAACATATGAAGCCTGAAAGCAAAACTCTTGGCGTGTCACTCACTGTCCCTCTGATGTCATTATCTCTTGCACGTTTCTTCTTGTCTTTCATCCCCGCTTTTGGTGTCACTTTAAGACCCCCAGACCAACTCTTAACTTTGAAGAATGGTTGTCAACTAGGTAGCCCGCGTTACTTGAGGAAATTGTGGAGGTTGTGGACAGAGCCGAGAAGGTCGATGCGATCACGGGGGTAGCAATTGTACTACAGCAATGAGCTTTGTACTACAGCAATGAGCTTTTGGAACAACAAGGGAGCGTTCATTGACCAAAAAGCGACCCCTCCAATCCGTTTACTGCCACCCCACTAACAATCATGTCTCAGCCGCTTGTGAGACATTGTTGAAACTGCGGGGTACGCTAGCGGAGGTTTGAGAGGAAGATAATTGCTATCAAGATATTATCGGTGATTTAATATCGCCGTTGTGCCTCGTTAAGTAAATCGATAAGATCAATTCAGCGGACATGATCAATTGTCGACAGCTCCAGAACAGGTAGGTATTGTGGATTTGCAAGCGCTTCGACGCAACCAGCCCAAACCAGGCCACGACTGTGAAACAGTCTTTCATCTCGCTAAAGCCTCGCTAATGTTGCCTGTGTCAGTTGTACAATGTCTTTCCGTTGTACTCGTACATACTGGGTTTAGTCTGAGGTAAGGTGGGGTGTTACTGGTGATATGCTAGTAGCTACAGAAGGTAGGTGTAGGACAAGACTCAATGGGCTTGTGGATGGTCGCTTCCTGTGCAATATCGGTAGCGATCCACTCAGAAAGATACAACTGGCAGACCCGTCAACCATTCGAGACACTATCACCCATCAGTCCCTCACACCATACACCCATTTACACACACCCTGCCTGCTTCCCCACAATTCACACTCTAAGTCAATATGGCAGTTTTAGCTATCGGCCCTTTGTGACTCTTGCAACCACAGTATAGACACAAGTACAAGGTGCTTATATCGGACTGCCACCTTAACCCAAACATACCCACCTCCATACCACTATTTATACCCCCCTCGATACCCAGTCCAGTCACTTTCAACAGCCACAGTTTTGAGACAGTCTACCGCAACAGGTATACCTGCCACAATCAGTAATACACAAGCCGACACATACGCCGACACATAATATCGACTGACCCAAGCCGGTAAACGAAAGCGACTGACACAAAGAGCTCAGTCCTTTTTCAGTTCAGCACAACCACAACCACATAACCACAGAGACTTCCTGATGGTCGCACAATTGGTCAGTTACTACTTGCGAGCCGCCGTGGCTTCGCCCAAACTCCTCTACGATCATGGCATGCCCAACGGAGAGGTCTTGGACATGGCCTACCTCACGGACGAGCTTCTCATCAGTGCAGGCCCCACCAACGACTACCGGCGTAGCTTCTACCGACCCGCCACAAAGGAACTGAAACAGTACCTGGACTCCAACCACAAAGACGGCTGGCTGGTGTACAACTTCCGAGCCGAGCCGTCGGGCTACGCGGACTCCGATCTCGACAATCGCGTCATCCACTTGCCCTTCCGAGACCACACACCCCCACCCTTCTTCTACATCCCTCTGTTCATCGAGTCGATTCGAGACCATGTAGGAGGTTCCAACCCAATCAGGAAGACGGCTCCCAGCACACCTCCCCGGGCCCCTTCCAGTGACTCTGTTGATACAGACACATCCACACGTCCTCTGGCGCCCTCACAGTCATCTCTTCTGGAGGGAATGTCCTCAGACCCCTCCCTAGTCCCCACCACAGACGTGTCGTCGCTTCAGCTCTGGGATCGAAGCGATTCAGAACGATCCAACTCTTCGGGATCAGACGACACTAGTTTGGCATCACAGATTTCTGCCAACTCGCAAATGTCTCAAGTCAGCCAGGCATCCTCCCAGTCCCAGATCAGTCGCATTTCCGGCTCCCTACAGTCCTCCATTGGATCAGCTGTCTCTGTCCCCAGAGTGGCCGTTCTCCATTGCAAGGCCGGCAAGGGAAGATCTGGACTCATGGGATGCGCCTTTCTGGTGGCAGAGCGAGGATGGTCTGTTAAGAACGCAGCAGACAGCTTCACTCGAATTCGCATGAGACCCGGCTTTGGCGAGGGGGTCTCCATTCAGAGCCAGAAGCGGTACCTCAACTACACCTACGACTGGGCTCAAGTGATTGCTCGCCAGTACCGGGAGATCAAGGTCGACCTCGACTATGTTCGGGTCTGGAAGCCCCAGTACTCGGATATTGTCATCACCCTGTCTGACTACGAAAATGACACCGACAGTGCCGAATACTCCCCATCAGCCATTCCCGAAGTCAAGAAGCGATACATTTCTAACCCCGAGGACCTGTCGACCGAGACGGAGGACTACATCACCTTCCGGCCCAAGGAGCCCGTGTCGCTAACAGGAGACTGTCGCGTCAAGGTCAAGCATGTCGTGGCCAACCCCTTCAGCCTTCCTCTTGTGGATGGCCAAGGCGATGCTTGGTTCAACCTCTTTTTCGAGACCTTCCGAGTGCGGGAGGGTGCTTACGACTTTCACAACACCGAGGGCATGTTTTCCGTGTCGTGGAGCCACATGGACGGGTTCCGGGGCAATTTTCAAAAAGGCATGTGGCTCTGTGAGCGGGTGGAGGTCGGTTGGAAGGTGGCTCAGCCCCAGAATAACGCCACCGAAGATTCGTAGAACATCCGTATTGCTATAGCTTGATATTTATTACTGGTAGAACCAAATCAATACCGCCGTTGTGATTGTAGCTGGCTCTTAGATTAACCGAATACGTCATCTGTATTACCTTCCTATTTAGCCGGAGCAGCCACTGGCTTCTCCGAGATGCATCACCAGAGAGTGTACCACCAAGTGGGTGGTGTGTGCGTCAGATCCGTGCAAAGAGTGCTGATGACTCATTTTGACGTTGATAGATCTAGCCCGCATGATTCTGGTCGTCTTTCTCCTCTACCTACGAGTTGCTACACTCGCAAGTTGGTTTAACCACCCTTGGCTCGTTCGTCAATCTTCTTCCACGTAGCCTCAATGATCTTCTTGACATGGGCCAGAGCCTGAGAGTTGGGTTTGTTGGCCTTGCAGCTCAGAGTGTTGTAAGGAGGATCGATCTGGACCTCTTCGACGGCAAGGATCGACTTTCCGTCCCACCGGCATGGCAGGGTCTTTGCAATGGCGTCGAAGATCTCCTGGCCCTGTTCGGTCACGCCCACGCCTCTGTTGGCCTGTTTTCGCATTTCCTGGTTCACGAGATCACCCTCACGTCTCTTGACAGCATCCAGATCGACAAAGCCCACCGGCGAGTTGGTTTCGAATGCCTGGGTGGACACGACAGGGGGAGTATCCTTTTTGGCTCGTGCGATTTCAGACCACGAGTTCTTGGGCTTGGCAGCGGGGGCCGGTGTGGCTGCAGCTGGTGAGGGGGTAGATGCAGGAGTAGATTTGGGCTTCTCCAGCACCACAACCGACTTGATGAAGGGGGTTCGGACGATTCGGAACCGCTGGGGTGTTTCCTCCAGGGTCACAGTCTGCGAGAGGGGGTCGTAGCAGTAGACCGTGCCTGTGATTTCGGTCAGCGCGGTGGTGGTCACGCGGATCTTGTGTCCAATCGTCCAGTCTATGGTTGTGGTCATAGCTGTGTATGTTTCTGTGGGGGGTGGAGGGCTGTGTGAGGTTGGTTGGTTTCAGAGTGACGATGTTCACCACTTTAGGTTGACTCCCAACATGGAGGGTGCATGAGACTGCATGAGTGGAGGAGATGGAAGGTGTTGATTTGGGGTGATGTGAGGGACTTGAGGGGACTTGGAGCTGCTGGTAAAGCTGTCAACAATGAGGGAAATAGTGTGTTTGACTCCTGTAAACATTCGTTGATCGTTGCCAGTTCTAGACAGCGTCTATTCGGGAGGTTGAAGGTGCTAACCTCGTCAAAAGCAAAGCTAACTAAACGGCGATCTCCGTTGAGTGGATCTTAACTATAATGCCAAACTGTGTAACTATTGGGATTGAAGACAACTTTGCAGAGAATCCTCCGATATAACCCATTTAAACGATCACGTTTGTAGAAGACACTATAGTGTGGCAAAGTTTGTCATGTCTCTAGTGCTTTAATGAGAATGAAGTCAGCGAGACTGGTGACATAGTGGGGCCACTTTTTGGTGGCACTTCTGCTCCCTATTATGCCACCGATTGTGTATGGTGGTAGCTTGAAGAAAGCTGATCATCTGATTCCTATTCTTCCAGCTGACCGTTGAGGGCTAACTGTTTGTCTGTGAACGGTAGTCATAGAAACCCCCACGACTATACGAGCAGGGCGCCTCTGTTCAACGAATGTAAGTAACCACACGTCTACAAGAGCTAGCTACTCCAATAATCCTCTCTAAAATTTGGCACCCACAATTTTGAAGTGTCGGCCTGACAGAGTGTTCTTGTAGAAGAGTTACTGTAGTCAGGACTTCGAGAGTCTCCCTTCAATGAGGCTGGTCGTATCATCAGTCCCCACCCCCCCATTACTACACATCCTATTCGCAAAATCAATCACTGGTATGTTCATTACATTCCCCTTATAAATAGTATCCTGCCATAGTTTGTCTTCTTCAACCAACCTATCGCCTGTTATGACACTTTGGTCGGTGGATCTTGTAGTCTGGCCACTTCATTGTCGCTCCACAATTGGGACACGTTTCTTTTCTGGGGATGGCCATTGTTGGAGATGTTTGAAAGTCTGTCTGTCGGTATGTTACTGTCTTTTCGAGTAACTGCTGTGAGCGTGTGTTGGTGTGACGAGTTATCTGGATGGTTCTTAAGTGTAACGGATTGGTATCGCTTCTCTTATATGTAGATCTTCTAGAAAGAGTCATTTATGAACTCAACAAACACGTCATCAACACCCCACACAGATACGTCACATGACTATATCGCCACCATACACATCCGATTACTGTACGTCTCCACTATCCTCATTGTCCCTGCATGATCGTGACAATGCGGATAGAACAGTGGCAATAAAACATCATAGGAGGACGGTAGAGAGGGGAAGAAACACTGACCCAGCTAAAGATAGTCCGCTAATTATGTCAGTTTTTTCAAAACCTCAGTATCTCTACTACCCATGAACTTGGACGCACCCCCAAACGTGCGGCTCGTTAATTGTTTAAGGTTTCGCAGCTATACGAGCGGAACAATGGGGCTTATTGAGGCACACCAGGCATCTCAACAAGTTCTAGACCAACGGATGTCAGCAATCTGTGCGAGAGACAAAGGATTATCGATTACGCGAGAGCACGTGACCCAAAAGTGAAGTTTGGGGTTCTTGTTGAGTGCTAGGAGGTTTCTTTCAGGTCACGAGATTACCCATCATTGGTTATGGCCAATTCATCTAGCCTTCAGCCCTTAGTAATACAGCATCTAGTTGGACATTTCGCCAACAGGTCCAGACTGCTCATATTGAAACTACTGGTGTGACATACGATTCACAAGTTGAAGCGTCAATAATGGCCACTAGAGACAGCTCACAATCTCTCACTTGTGACAAAGTGTCGTTCTCTGGCAGATGTAGCCCTACTTGAGGTAACAGTGTAATTACAACTATTAGTTAGCGATAAGACTGCTTCCATTGTTGACCCCATCAACTAAACCAGGATTCGAGAACATACCGAAACAGCCTGGGAGATAACGCCAATGAGATGATACAGTAGTTTAATAGACTCTATAATCACCCCAAGTATTATTGGCACTTAATCTGGAGGCTCCATATCTTCTCCATCCGGCTCTAAACCACGTGTTTGTGTTGTCGTGATGTTAAGAGCAGCATTATAAGCAGTCAGGGCCTCAATAATGTATCACGTGACCCAACATGCGACCTCGACTAGTTCAGACATATCAAGATCAAACTCATCGATAGTCTCGTGACTCCGAAAATCGCTCTTACAACAATTGAAGTCTACATCCTCCAGCGTTCCGCCTCAATGCCTTTACCCAACTGTGAATCGAACTGAGATGTGTGTTATGAACCCACGGAACATGACTCTAACTGGGGTTATAGAGACGGTGGGAGAAATCGGAGTGAAAAATCGGAGTCATCAGTAGTCAATTAGTCAGGCAGTGAGATCCTCGATACCCCGGGACACCTCCAATGATCTGTTTCACATCCCTCCCCTCCCCAACTAAAACTCTAATTTATGCAAGGCGAGAAATAGACTATTTTCTTGGAAGAGTGCAAGTGAAAACACACACTTGTCTTTTTTGGAGGGTTCGAAACCGTATTCATTGTCGATACGGATTCTTTGATCGAAGCGGGTTCGCCACATCTCGATCTATCAGCAGCTAGCTACCCCGTCAACGCTTACAAAATTCCACATCTCGTGGTCTTCACATTTATTTTTGCGGTAGTGGTGTCGGCGCTTGTCTTTTTGGCTAACAAACACAGCGGGGTTTTTCAAATGTTGGCACAGGGAATGCGAGGATACTACCGTGGAATGGGAGGAGGCAAGGATGGTCAGGTGACTGTCGGCGGTCTGGAGAACGATTCGGCCTTTTGTTTCATGAACTCCGTGCTCCAGTCCATGGCTTCTCTTGATCGGCTGGACGAGTTTCTGGGAGGAACCCAGTACGTGGGCGTTGAACTCGAAACAACGACCCGCAAGCGGTATGAGGAGAGCTCAGAGGAGGAGGACAGCGATGAGGGAGTCGAGAACGGGCCTGAGGGACCAGTTTCAGAGGCTGAGACCGAGATTGAGCAGGTTCCAGAGGGAGCACAGGAAGCTACAACTTCTTCTGTTCCCGAAGCGGAGGATGATCTGGCCGAGGTGAACGCTGAAGCTGAGGCTCAGGCAGAGGTAGAGGCTGAGATCGAGGAGCCCAAACAGCCCACTGCCCTGGAGCTGTCTTCTCTGATCCCTGGTTTCCCTGCTCAACCTGAGAAGGCCGATCCCGAAGAAGTGACCGAAGTGTCTGAGACTTCGACGACTGTGCAGAATCCCATCTGCCCGTCTTCTCTCGAGTCTTTCCACTCTTCTACCGGCCTGGGAGCCTTTTCTTACGAGCTCAAACGCATGTTTGCCCAGCTCAACACTCTGTCCACCAGATCGCACACTTACTCTGGTCTGCCTATCACACGAGCTATGGGCAAGAGTGGTCAGCGATGGGATGGATACGAACAGGAGGATGCCGGCGAGTTCTTCCAGCAACTCATTGACAAGCTGGAGAATGAAGTCAAGGCCAAGGCTGGCGAGGCAGACAAGATTGAGGAAAAGAAGGATGTCTCCAACGAGACTGCACTCGACAAGTGGAAGAACAAAATGCTGATTCCTTTCGACGGAGTCCAGGCAACTACCATCAAGTGTCTGACCTGTGAAGATCTCGGAGACGGTATTCGATACAACATCATGGGAGCTCTGGGTCTGTCTCTACCCAACCAGACTTCGCGATACTCGAGATCCACTCATTCGCTCAAGGAATGCATTGACATGTTTGCCGAGCGGGAAATCATTGATGGAGTCAGCTGTGAACGGTGCTCGTTGAGAGAATACAAGCGACAGGTGGAGGACCAGATCAGCAAGGTTGCTGATACAACGTCTCCTCTTGTTCAGTTGTTCCAGGCTCGTCTCGATAAGGTGGATACTGCTCTGTCACGTGACACCATCAACGAGGAGGAGTACAATGATATTTTCAAGAAGAACACCGGTTTTGCCAAGGTGTTTGTGCAGAAGTCCAAACAGACGCTAATTGGCGTGGCTCCTCAGATTCTGTGTGTCACCATCAACCGCTCTCAATTTGATATGAACACCGGTATGAGTTTCAAGAACTCGGCCAATGTCCGGTTCCCTTCCTTGCTGTGTCTGGACGAATGGATGGATGATAAATCGCAAACTAAAAAGATGTACCGACTCAAGTCCGTCGTGTCGCATTACGGATCGCATGATTACGGACATTATATTGCGTATCGACTGTCTCGAGATAAGTGGTGGCGTATCTCCGATGAGACCGTGTACCAGACCGAGTTGTCATACGTTCTCTCTGATGGCTCCATCTTCATGATCTTTTACGAACTGGCTGCTCCCGAAGAAGCCGAGGAGCTTTACACTCAGATGATTGAAGAGCAAAAGGAACAGCAGAGTCATGGATCAGGAGCTGTTGAGAGCAGCGAAGAGGAGGAGGAAAGTGAAGAGGAAGATGAAAGTGAGGTCGAGGAGGAGGAGAGTGAAGACGAAGATATGGAGTAGCCATTAATATGGGCTCGAGCAAGGATGTAATTAGAATGTATATGGTTAGGTGGATGTTGTGTGATGGTAAGCGATCGTAGCGAGTGTAGAATCTCAAGTAAATGCATCAAAAAGGATAACTTTCGCATCAAATGCTCTTCAAAAAAAGATAGGTCGTACCCGGAATCGAACCGGGGTTACTGGAAATCGAAGTAAATGCTTCAGAATCCAAGGTGATAACCGCTACACTATACAACCGCGGCGGATACTTCAAAAAAGCGTTGAAACAATACAGCCTGCAGTTTGTCAAAAATCGGCGAAATCTACCTCGATATATGAAATAACACCACTCCAGTTTTTTTACCATCTTTTGCAACCCTGTGACAAAGTTTCATTCTGCTATATGATAGATATCATCTGTAGTGTGGTGTTGAAGAGAGAGGAAGAGTGGCTCTGGAATTGATTTGGTGATACTTGGTCGTTGGGAGCCAATTCTCCCGAAGTGGAAGCTCTAGATGCTGTAGGGAGTGTGAAAAAAGGGAGTGAGAGAGTAATTGACTACCTCCTGTGCGCCTGTACTACTCCTGCCTCTTCTGGGCAGGTTGAGAAATGGCCGAGATGTTGATCAAGGTAGGAATGAACGACCCAGAGTTGTTCAAAGATTTGAAGGGGGACTATTGAGGATGTTTCAAGTCAAGGAACATCTGCTTGACTTCTATAGACAAGATCTTCTGTGGTGTGGGTATGCCAATCATCGTCCTCTTATACTCACCAATGCAGTAGCTACCCCGAAGATGGGGACAACTTAGAGCTGGTATGAATACATAAGACTTTAAAGAAAGCACGGATAAGAAGAATAATCAAGTATCTGTGTCTCGGAGATATCCATGGGCGTTGTTCGAGATAATCAGCTTCGGTGTAACGCTTGCGTAGAGTACAAGTAGATGAATCATTAGGTAAAGAAGAGTCAGCGTTCCTGGAAACTGAATTCACTTTAATAAGGGAGAGTGAGTGAGGTAAGAACACTGTATAGAAAAGTATTGCCACATCAATGGAGTGCATTGGATGACATGAGACAGGAGGGCGCCCTCCTGCCCGTTCATCTCCAATACCAGCACTGTTAAGTGGCGATGGTAGTACGTCGTACTGTAGTTGAAGTCGGGTGCCGTGAACAGCTGTTTCACATTGAGGATGTATGATGCGATGCTTTACTAGGGTCACACAGCTTGCTCTGGTTAAGAATCTAGCTACGGTGCTGCTGGCGAGGGCGTGTGCGATTGGAGGTTGACTACATCAGGGTGATAAGCCACCATCATAGCTACAGAACTACAACATCACCTATCCCGTCAGTTCTCTCTTCCGCTGTCCTCGATACCGCTCATTGGACGTAGCTTGCTTACTCTCGCTTCTCGGGACCCCTGCTGATCAAACCAATCCTCACTGTCCAATGGAAGGTCCTGATCTGCCAGGAAAGAATCGCTGAAACGACTACTGAACGTTAACCCCCACTAAATGATCAATTGGGGTCATTTT
Organism: Yarrowia galli; assembly: GCA_900519055.1. Lineage (NCBI taxonomy): Eukaryota > Fungi > Ascomycota > Dipodascomycetes > Dipodascales > Yarrowia > Yarrowia galli. The sequence continues at coordinate 511,525 of ULGS01000006.1, read as the reverse complement.
TGACGTTCCGAGCGTCCACGTTCTTCACTGGTCATCATCTTCGACACTCCTCCGTTTGTCTCCCACCAAAATAACCTCTCGTGTTTTTACGTGGGGGAGAAAGAGGGTCCATGATGCCGAGCCTACCACTTGAGCCCTAACCCCAACGTCCGGATTAAGGTTGGTGTTGCTCACTAAACACCCTCTTTTGGACATCACCACACGTCTTTCTCAACCTTTTACCTCCTTCCCCCCCAACACACAATCTACCCACCCGCTTCTAGTTTGTGGATCACTCTTCGACATACTCACGTGATCTACCGAACGACATGGCTGACAAGGACAAGGTCGATGCTGTGGCGCCCGAGAGCCAGACCAACGACTCGAACCCAGCCGTGACTTCCTCAACCGAGACGAACGCAGACTCCAAAACAGACAGCTCGAACGAGTTGAAAAAGGACACGCTGGCAGCAGCAGCTGATTCGAACGACACAACCGACACAAAAGCTGACGCGGACGCTGACACAAACGCGGACGCCGAATCCAAAGACAAGCCCGCCGCTGAATCGGCGACGCAAGAGGCTCAGGCAAATGGCGCTCACGAGGCCAATGGAGATTCCACCAATGGCGTTGATGTGAAGGACGAAGATAAGGACGACAAGGACAGCAACGACAAGAAGGATGTCGTGAAGGAGATGGAGAAGAAGGAAGAAGAGATGGAGGAAAAGGTCGACAAGGAAACCGAAGCTGCTGGCGAAGAGGCCGTGGCTGAGGAGGTTAACGAGGGCGAGGCAGAGGACCAGAAAGACGAGTCTGTCGTCGAGGGGGAACTGGACGAGTCTGTCGTCGAACAGGATGAATCTGTCGTCGAGGAACCGGAAGCTGAATCGCGTGATCAAAGTGTGGCTGATGTGACCATGGCCGACACCACCACGGACTCGATCGATGGCGGCGACTCTGCGGCGTTCCCTCCAGGAACTGTCGTGCTCGCCAAAGTCAAGGGCTTCCCCGCCTGGCCCGGAATGGTTGTGCCCGAAGATGTGCTTCCTTCGTCTGTGCTCAACGCCAAGCCTCGAAAAAACCGACAAATGTGGCCCGTTCGTTTCTTCATCGATACCACTCACACCTGGGCCTACCGAAACGATCTCAAGCCATTGGGTGTGGAAGAGGCCGCCAAGTTCCTCAAGGCCACCACTCGAGGACGAAAGGACAAGTCCCTTCATGCCGCCTACAAGGTGGCTTCCGAACCTCCTACTCTAGATGAGTTTGTTGAGCAGGTGTATGGCAACGGAGAACAAGAGGAGGAAGAGGAGGAAGAGGAGCCGGAGGAAAAGCCGCCGGCCAAGAAGCGGAAGACGGCAGCCAAGGCTGCACCAGCTTCAAAGAGCAAGGCTTCAGCTGTCAAGGAGGCCATCAAAGAGGCCAAGAAGAAGAGCGGCCAGCCCGCTGCTAAGGACAGTGGCAAGGGCGACGCCAAGGAGGTTGCTGGAGCCAAGGGTGCTGCTGGAGCCAAGGCTGACACCAAGGCAGGGTCCAAATCGGCGTCTGCCTCGCCAGCACTCTCTTCCAAGCCCAAATCCTCTCCCGCACCCAAGCGATCGGACAAGGAGGGCAAAGTGCTCGTGATCCGACACAAGCTGCAGCGTGGTCTGCTTTCTGGCAGTGTTCCCGATGACTCTGAGCTTCCTGGACTTTCTCAGTACCTGACGCGCCTGGAGGAATTTGAGGGTCTCGAGACATCGATTATCCGACAGACTAAGATCAACAAGGTGCTCAAGGGCATCGTGAAGCTGGAATCGGTGCCGAAGGACGAGGAATATGGCTTCAAGGAACGATCTCTCAAGCTGCTGACCGAGTGGAACAAGCTGGAGTGAACGGCCGAAGGTCAACAGTGCTAACATGCGAATTTTAGGGGCCTTTTGTGGCTTTTCTCGACCTTTAGCGGTTTCTGCGGTTTCTGCGGTTTCTGCAGTTTCTGATCCACTTTCTCTTCCATGATTTGACGATTTTGAACGTTTTCGACGATTTTCGACGATGTGGACGACTTGTTGCAACAGTGAACACCACTGATTGCGGTCTATGGGGTTTTGGTACTTTTGGATGTATTTAGGAGCGTTGTTTTGTGGGATGGAGGCAGGTGGAGTCAGTTTAGGAAGCTGCAACGCAAAGCGACCAACAAACAGCTCGGCTGGACCCTCTGTTGCTCAGCTGAAGACGCTATTGTCGTACGGACAAGGTACACTCCATGTTCCGTATGACGAAATGTATTTTTACGCCCACCCAAAAATGGGCGCTATGTAATCTATGAATGTATGTATTATGTGATGAATGTGGTGGGGTAGTGGGCAGCCAGGGGCTGGGGTGTATATGAGCAAAGCTCCGGTATTGGCAGCTTGAGACGTGCGTCTGTGGACGAGATGTTCCTTGCGTGTAGTTTGAACGACTTGTTCAAAGTCAGGCGTTAATGTGGTCACTCACTACGAGATGTCATTATCCCGTAATATTTCTATGACAAGCGGTGATAAAAAACTCAACAGTGAACGCAGTATCTCCATCCAATTCTGAAAATTCCATAACATCTACATGTTGTACAAATACAAAAATTTGTGTGGTCTTGCAGGCCCTTTACATATGGCCGTGCTATCTTGCATTTCTCATGTTGGTGTAATCAACCTTCGTCTGTTCGGTATGTATGGTAGGGGAGTGTGTGCCATCTACGGGGGCCACTATAAGGGAGGTCATAGCAAGAGCTCGTGTCAGGCAGCAGACGTGCACGCTGAGTTAATGCTGTCCCTGTTTTGTAGTTCCTGATCCCAATGTCACATTTACTCCCCTGTTCTGTAAATCTGGGGTAAGAGCAATCCTCATCACTAGCCTTTAATACAGCTTGTACCATTGAGTGTATCTCTTCGCCGCTCCATCTTATTCAGTGCCCACTCTTGAAGGTCACCATCTAATACCACTCATGCTACGACAGCATCTTGTATACTCCAGAAGCCTTATCAATGTCACTCCTTCCTCAAGCTCTACCATCCCACAATATACAGTGATTCCTACCACTCGTAACCCCCATACCGGATGGTCTGCTTTCCGTTCTTGGCCCAGTTGTAAGTTGAGGCACCAATTCTACTTGGAGCGTCAATCATAATACTTTTATCAATGGACTCAGTGTCTCATGTCAAGTCTCAGATGTTACAACATTGGTCAGAGTTAGCTCCCAGACTTACTTGAGGTTAGTCTATAAGCCGTCCTCAGATTTACAGTGTGTAGTTGCTGTACTTGCTACTGCTGGACGAAGGAGGTGACAAAAGCAGTTGCAGTAGATCTTACCGTACTTTGGCAATTGTGCACAGATGAACACATAGCTCCACAACCACTTCTATCGCACTTACAGGCTACTTTATGGCACCCCCAAAATGCGTCACACGCCTACATCTCGTATACATGCTCCTTTACAGTCCACAAGCACAGTAACTATAGCTACACTATAACTAATCTATAGACGTCGCAACACTGGGCAAAACGCGCTCAAACTATTACGTACGTCCACTTCTATACGTCGTCACATCAATTGCCTTCTCAATCCGTCATAGTCCGCCACCATTTGCCGCTTGTTAGCCGTCTGACGGACAGTTGACGTTACATCAGAAAGCGGCTACGAGATATTATTTGGGCGCAATGTCAGCAAAGCTCTGGCAGAAGTCGGGGTACTTGTATTGGCGTGTTTGTTCACCTCTTGTCTACCGTGCCGCATCTGGAATGACACCAAGTCCCAGCTTGTGTGTTTTAGACCCGCGTTGGCGCCAACATCCGGTTTAGTTCTTGGCTAGACTGGTTTTAGGGCCGGCTTAGAGCCCGCCTAGAGCCTGCTTGCACGTCCTTTAGATCGGAGGGTTAGTCCCGGTCGCATTCTGCGATTCTTGTGCAGGGGTCGATGAGATGTAGTGTGGGTAGGAAGGGAGGACGGAGAGGGGGATGGTAAGTTGGTACTTGTATGAATGATCGGGTGTGAATGAAGCTAGTAAATGATGAACGATCTAGCCGAGTCGGGCAGCTTCTTCTCCAACAAAACCTCAACTACCAACACAACACTCAACAACCACCCACGTCACTGTCCAACCCCCTTAGTCCAGCCAAAACAAGTGCACAGCTTTTTTTTCGATTCTAGTCCGTACCCCCGACTTGGCCAAACAGCTCGCTACTGTTAGTACGGTACAGCTGCGAATCAGGCGGTTTCCAAGCCCACACTAGTTTAGCTAGATCCTTCCAGCGTCTCGTCACTAGTGTACTGGTACGAGAACGGTATGCACCAATCACCGTAGTTACCGCGGCCGAATATAGCCACCACCGTAAGTACTCCACCCTCCAACATCACACCATACAAGCGGCTGAAAGTAACTCCTTCTAGTCGCGTCTCTCTTGTCACCTCCTTCTAGTTCCCTGCCTCTAGCCCAATCCCGTATCTCTGCGCCAGATGAAAATATTATCGCCGGACTTGTTCTTCCACTGCATTAGTGCGCTGTGAATGTAGCCCTGGAAAGACAATCACCGAGTCACCAGAACAAGACCGCGGAACTGCAACAACCGATCCATGGAGCAGGGCCACAGAACGAACAAGACAAGGCGAGAAGAACAAGACAACAGATCGAGATTGTAAAGACCAAAGAACTAGTCTACAAGCACAGAACGAACATCACCGAGTCACATCAATGTATCCACCCCACACCACCAGATACCACTCCAAACACCCCCAACTCAATCACCCCAAGTCTGAACTTATAAATATCATTACTACATCTTTTCTCATTATATATATCGTTATTTTTCGAATGGATCAACCACCCGTGGTCTCTGACCTTCTCTTATTATCCTTGATCCTCCATCTCCTTCCGTTTTAGTTCCAAAGTCACCCTCATCGCTCAATCTCCTTATTTGTCGAAGTAGCAGTTCCCACTGGTAGCCTTGGGAGTGCTAGTTCGAGGGCTGGGAAAGTAATGCGGAGTACCCAGACCCAAAAGCCGCTTATTGGGCAGCGCACTGGCACCGGGCTTGTTGCTGCCACTGGTAATAGGCGTGGGCAGATTGATAGCTGGCGAGATCATGCCAGTACCAGGAGACGACGTAGAGGACAATGGCGACGACAGATTGGACAACGATCCAAGGGTCTGTGGCGACTTGCTCTTTTCCAGCTCGGTTATCAACTTGGCCTGCAGTTTGGGCTGTGTGGAAGGGGGAATGTCAAGCTTGGTGCGCTTGGAGGGCGGCGAAAATGCGGGAACAGAGGAAGGGGCAGGTCGGTGACCTGCCGTTGGGCTCCCGCCATTGCTGTGTGCTGCTGCGGCCAGACTTGCTGCTGCAGAAAGAGCTGCGACTCCGCCAATGCCACCCATGCCACCCATACCGCCATTTCCGCTTCCCGCACTCATGCTACTCTTACTTCGCATGAAACTGCTGGGGAAGTATGTGTCGGACACGGATACGGGCACCTCCTGAACCTTGACGCCAGCGACATCTGTGGCTGGAATAATAGGAGGCAATGTGACGGTGCCCAGTGGAGGAGAACACAAAGTAGGATCGCTATTGAGATAAGACAATCGCGATCGAATCTGTTGACTCAACCGGTTGGGGAGCAGCACGGAAAGCTCCACCACGTCCAGATCCTTTCGTGATACGAGCAGATCGTCCTCTTCCTTGGACCAAGGTGCGTGTTTTGGTGGCAGGTTAGACAGAGGCTGTAGAGGCGATGTGGGAGGAGAAGCCACCGATCTCAGCGGAGGCAGCTGCAGCACTGGTGCTGCGGATGCAGGAGCCGAAGGAGCTGCGACATCTAGGGGAGCCGGTGCTGGCTGCTGCTGCATCTGGGGCACCTCAGGGCTGTGTCTGTAGGCGTTGGCACCAGGAGTGGGAGGCTGGTGTTGCTGTTGCTGGTGTTGCTGTTGTTGATGTTGCTGCTGCTGCTGCTGGTGTTGTTGCTGTAGGTGGTGGGGCATGTGTAGCTGGGGCGCAGGAGGCTGTTGCGGCAGTCCCTGCTGGGGCTGCTGTGGTGCAACATGTGGAGGCTGTTGCTGCTGAGCCTGGGTCGGAGCCTGAGCCTGTGGGTGTGGCTGTTGCTGAGGGGGCTGCTGCTGAGGCTGCTGCTGGTGTTGGGGAGGAGGAGGTTGGGGCACTCCTTGGGGACCATAGTTCACAGGATATCCGTAGGGATAAGGGTACTGCTGCTGAGACATGTGGTGTGGAGGAGGAGGAGGGGGAGCATGTTGCTGCTGGTGAGGCTGCTGTTGCTGCGGATGCTGTGGGTGCTGCGGATGCTGCGGGTGGCCCTGGGGAGGCATCTGAGCATGAGGATGGCCCTGCTGTAATGGTCCAGGAGGTCGCTGCTGCATCTGAGGCTGCATCTGCTGGCCCTGTTGCATCTGTCCGGGCTGGCCCTGGGGTGGCTGACCCTGCTGCTGCTGTTGGTCCAGAGGGATCAGTGTCAGTAGCGGCTGCGGAGTTCGCAAAGTGCCACTGATAAGACGTCGCCATCGGAACTGGCACGCGTTGGGGGTTCGGTTGGGGAAATGGGACGCAATCTCTTTCCAGCCAAGCTTGAGAGTCTCTTTGAGATGTCGCAGGAGTAGGTCATCGTGAGGATCCCAGGACGAGGGCGTTTTTCTCTTGTCCATATCTTCTTCGTCGTGGGGCATGACGGGCATCATGTGCATGTGTTGCATCTGTGTTAGTGTGATCCGGAAGGAGCGAGAGGGTGTGCATTTGACAAGTCAAGTGTGGAGACGGCTTGAGCCATCGTGCCATTGTATGCGTTGACTTGAGCCATCATATGCGATGGGTAGTCATCGATAACAAGGGAACAAGGCCATCAGACCATCAGTGGCAGGACACATCGCATTGTCATCAGCCGCACATGCAGTACAACGTCCTTGTCTCAGGGTCGGGTCTGAGCTGAGTGGTAGTGTGTTTATGGTGTAGTGTTTGGGGTTGAGGTTGTGATTGTGATGGAGCGACTGTGTTGGTGTGTCGAGGTCGATATCGCAATGCAGTGCTGTGTGGATGTGCCTATTCTGTTTGTGTAGCAACCAGGCCAACATTCAGACTGGGAGTGTAGTGCGCAAGTGATATGATTGATGTGAGGGGAGCTCGTGGTGTACATGTGAAGACAATGCTGATAGTGATTTCATCGACCCTTTCTTGTGATCACACGCTCACTGTAAGTGACCCTGCACCACCACCCATCACCCCACCACAATGCTCACCAACGCAATCAACCCAGCTTAACAATGCATCGTCGTCATCTTGCCATCTTCCCAGTCACAGCATCATGTTCACGATCTTCACACCATCACTACACCCCTTCAAACCCTCCACACGCCATCATAACACCTGTCCACCCTAGCCATCTCTCTCTCTCCCGTTCTTCCATCGATTACTCACCTTGGTGTATCGTCCGTCTGTGTCGTTGAAGGTGCCGTTCGTGTCGGTTGAGTGTGCTGTTGTTTCTGTGTCGATTCTGTGGTTCTTTCAGCTTCTGTGTCGGTTCCGGCTTTGGTGTGTCGGTTCGGTCAGCTCGCCGTGCTCAAATGTCAGTGATGTCTGGGTATATGTTGGTCTGCGCCCTGGAAGGTCTGTGAGTGTGTCGTGGGTAGTCGTCACGTGTGGGTAGTCGTCTGGTCGCCCGGTTCCCCCTCAAGCAAGCTCGTCCTTGCGGTGTTGGTGAACGTGAAGTTGTTGTCGTGCGTGTGGTGGTTGACGGAAATTGCACTTCGCCCAAAAATGTATTTTGACTGGCTTCGAGTTTGGCTTTTCTCTGGCTCCCACTTAGGCTTTGGCTTTTTGGATTTGGGACATGTGCAATGCGTGTGGAGCTAGTGACAAGAAAAGGTGCTACAGTAGGCCCCAACGCAGCTGTTGAACGCTATCCCACTCAAACCTCACACAAAGCAACTCCATTCCACCACAGAGTAGCGACAAAACGAAAAGTAGAGCTGGAATGGACCTGTGGTGTGGTTGTGGGAGAACGTACTTCCTAGTGTCTACACGGGCAGTAGTTGTCGTTGTTTGACGTCGGATGGAATCGATTCTAGCCCGCCTCTGACGTCATGTCATGTCATCACAAATGCTTCATCCGATCCGTCAGCTTAAGATTATGTGAACGTGCTCTTGGGAACCACCCTTACACATTTTTCCCACAGGACACCACACACACACAGTGCTAACAGAACCACACCATTGCCACAACATCAATATCGGTGAGTCAAATCTATTAAGAGACATCAACAACCCCGCCGTATGCACTCATAAAGCTGCTCCATCACCCCTACAGTCCGCATGGCTCACCTGATATCAACTCTGCGACGATCAAGCTCCCATTTCACAACAGGATACGATGGTTTCCATGCAGTCAAAGGGTGCGCAAGCCGGGAGTGGAACGATGGTGTACCAAGGTAAGTGTAGCGAAATCGCTCCGAAATAGGACATTTATACCGCCCATGGCCGATATATATCCGCATCTTATTGCTTCAGCTATCTCAGCCCCCATCTATTATTTATTCTACCATCTATTCACACCCAGCTACACACCCACCTAATGCCTAACGTCACATGACCAGACATCGTGTCCACGTCATCCCATCCGCGGAAACCTTGAAGCTTATTGAGCGCAGCTGGGCTTGGCTGGGGTTATGACAGGGATACGTCACATGTGGGCGACAACACGATATTATGAAACCGAAGACCAAGTTTCCAATGAGGAGATACTCGCCTAGTAAGCTATTTTGTGATATTCACCCATTTTGCCGTTTCTTGCTACCTGGCCTCAAAGCGAGTTTTTCATCTGGCGATCACGTATCTGTGGCCTCGATGAGGCTCCACCAAGCGACCTGAGGCAGACTAACTGAACAAAGAGACAATATGCACAAAGAGGCCGATTTAGGTTTCAGGCTTGCAGGAGTATATAGAGTTTTAGGGATGGGACTCGGGGTTTGAATATTCGCAAGTCGGGTTCTCAAGCTATTGGCGAGGTAATTAGACGGTCAGTATCACCATTGCTCGGGAAATTTTACAAAAATCATATACTCTTCATGTATCCATCCCTTTTCCAATCACACCACTCATTCCGTTTGGGGAACCACTTCCTGAACTCTATTTATTCTCCGCTTAAAATTCCCATCTCATCGTCATCTCATCGTCCCCTGCCAATGCCAATGTAACCTTTAAAAGGGAGAGGAGCAGAACAAAGGAGGAAAGCGTTTCTCGTGTGGATGCTGGCGCCATATGCGGATAGAGGCACGCCAACAAGCCCCCTGCACACCCCTGGGTAATATTTGCAACCCTGGAAATCGGTGTTTGCTACCCCCTAACACGGTATTATCTCTCGTCTTGGTGGGTCCTTTGTTGTCTGAAAAGCTGCCGTGCACAATTGCCTAACTCTCCGTAGTGGTAACTTTTATTTAGAGTTTCCACTGCGTTAGAGTCCTTTGCAAGAATAAGGTGCGCACTCTAATTCTTTTGGCAACAATAGCGACGAGCAGGGACGATGTAAAATTGGGAGAAAATGGTGAACAAGGGCAAATTTGGAACTCATGATAGACATGGTTGAATCCCACGATGTGATGCTCCTTTTTTCGACGAAAATCGCCCACAGACTCATGTTGAAACACCCAGACAACTCTGTTTGGCAACCCTCTGTGGTCATCGCATAGCCGACGGCGAAAATTAAGCACAAAAGCTTATTCCGGTAGGGTAACGTCTGATCCGCACCTCGGTAGGGTAAAAAGTTAATCTGAGAAATCGGCGATTACCGACGGACACCAAAAGGTGAGCTGGGAGAGAAGGAGGAAGAAGGGAGAAAGGGAGGAAGGGAGAGAAAGAAGGGACCGAAGAGAGGCAGGTGGGAAGGGTAAGGCTAAATGGATGGAGCGTCAGAAGAGAACGACCGCAGAGAAAAGAAAAGGGCCGGCGAGAAAAGTGGAGCCGTGCTCCGGTCACGTGAATGGGGGCAAAATTTGTGAGTGCCGTTTGTTGTTCTGTGCATTTTGTGAGTGCCGCTTGTCTGTGCCGTTTGTAAGGGCTCTTTGTACGGAAGTCTTCTCTGAAGATCGCTTGTCTCTTTACGCAGGACTTGTCTGAGCTTTAGCTGTTTTGTTCCATGGTTGTGTTTCTGGTTCACAGACAGCATACTTCTGATGAGGTGTCTCACCTTGACTTTAACCAGTGCAACCAGTAAGGATGAAAGGGTGATTGGATGGGGGTGAACTAACTGTACACACATACGAGTGTAGAAGATGGACTAACGGAAGAGTAAGTGCGGTGTAATCGCAAGGATGCATTGTGTCTGTGTTCATGAGAAAAATGGCTGCATTGTTGTACTTGTATCAGTCTTTGTATCAGAGTCTGAGTCTTTGTACAACCCTACGCTGACTACATTCTGACTCTGCTGTCAGTGACAATGGTGGTTTGCAGCCATCTACGTTTTGGCTACTTTTTTGGGCCGATCCCAGCTCGCCTACAGGTTGCACAGCTGGGACGGGAACTAAGACAACAACGACAACGACAACGACAACCAACGATGGCACAGGGTTTAGCTCAAACATTTCTTTTTGCTTTTGAGCGTGTCTTTGTCCTTGCCAGACGCTCTCTCCATGCCTGATGTCTGAACCAGAGCTTCCATCTCATAGCCTTCGTTTTGGATACATGATATGGTGGGGATACGAGTATCAGGCTGGGGTGCGAGAACCAGGTGTTGCATGTATGAATGTGGTAATAAGAGGAGGGCATCGGAAACGTGTATCAGGCTTGGGCTGTTTCAGGTCAGAAAAAGGGGTCACATTGCAATTGAGCTCAGCCATACCAATTGAAGACGGTTCCGTGGCTGTGGCTTTCTCTTGGTTGATAATATTGAAGTTCAGAAGAGAGAGCAGTGTTGCAACAGAGATAGCAAGAGAGAGAGACGAAGGTGGAGAGGGGATAGTCACAGACACGGAGAAGGAGATGGAATAGAGATAAGAAGAGAGGGGGTTATCAGGGTGTTGAACTTATCAGTTGAATTGACTTGAGCAGTTGGGGTTTAACAAGACAACTGTGTCTGTCGTTAGATACTGGAATCTCAGCTCAACGATTGCTAAATCTGCGTCCTGTCTAAACCGGCTAACCGCATCAGGGCTCGTTTACAACACAGTTCTCACTCAGAAAGACTCTCACTAAAGTGATAACACTGACCACTAACGACAAAGACGGAACCTGGTCTAAAACACGTTAGTCTGAAACCTCTTGGTAGATCAGCAATGATGAGGTTGCCAATTCTAGGCCTTGTCATGTGAGGGTCTATAGGGAGGGTCTTAAGACTGTGAGCCTTGTCTGGTCAAGCCCGTTCGGCTATACACGTGCTCGTACTAATTGTAGTCTTCTTCCCAACCGCGAATTCACGTTTGTGGCGATGAGTGGTCCTGGCGGTTGATCTCAATCCCGTTGCAGTACAATACCTAAATTGGCCTTTGCTTATACACTGGCCGTAATTAGAGTCACTCTGGTTGTCTTCAAGAAGCCCTATAGTACTTAGTTGATCGGAGGTATCTGTAGCTGGTTATTCTAGCGTTGTGCCCCCCTCTTCTATTGTATCAACTCAGTCTACTTGTAGTGTTATGTTAGATCTCCAGCATGCTACAAGAGAGGTACAAGTACGAGTACTTCTAATGTCAGCTGAAGAGCTTAAGAACGGTCAAGAACAGCTGCGCTCTCAAAGAACGATAGTTAGATGTTATAGCTACGCGCTGTATTACCATAAGTATACGCTCAAGGTCGGTCCAGCCGTACAAGGCTGTATGCAGACAAGGCTGTAGGGCATGGACCGAGTGAAAGGCTTGATGCCTTGGACGTGAATGATTTTGAGGCTGTTCGTTACTGAGTAACGAAAGCTCTTCGGAGAGCACCAATAGTATGGTCACTCACAAGCCACTTTTGTTACCACTCCAGGAAGTATTACTCACCTAGTAAACACCAAGAGTTACTTCATGCTTCTTGCTAGCGATTGAACGGTCGCAGTTCTTTCATCATTGGACTCACCCGCGAACAGAGCTAACCCCCAAGTCATCAACGCCGGCTTCCAGCCCTCAACCTCCGTGATGACGGAGATACAGAGCCGGTATGCATGCCATAGACTAATACAACAGTGTCACAACGTCTTCAGAGACAGCTATTAACCGTTGGATACGGGAATCGGACAATCGAAAGCCACATTCAGCGAACAGCCTGGCTTTTTATCTGATCCGCACTATCCACTACTGGTCACGTGACTTTCCCACCCTTCTAGGGACTATCTCCGATCGGCTTTTTCCGGCCATGTTATCTCCGGACTAAAATAACTTACCCTGGCCCTGGATCATTTTCCAATGCGCGCATACGCAGACATAGACTGTACAGACGCTCGCGAAAAAAATACAAATACCTGACAGCACGGCAGTTGACGAGATTTTTGGCAGTGGCTTTTTTACACTCTACATACAGCGACAGTTCATTAATCAGTCCGTTACTAACACACTTAATCGGCGTTCACCAACCTGCATTCACTGATCACCAATACCTCATCAGTTGAACACGACGCTTACTCATCTCCACAGGGATAGCTCAGACAACTTCAAACGACTCTGGATCGATATACCACGAGCAACCCCAAGTCACCTTTCATTCATAACTTCAAGTTCCACACCACTTTCACAATGACAGCAGCAGAAACCATCTTCATTGTGTGTGCAGTGATTGTCATTCTTCTGGCAGTCGTCTTTCTGCCACAGATCAACGGTCTCGGTAGCTACAAACCCGTGGCCAAGAAGACCAAGCACAAGAAGCTGCGAGAAGACGACATTCTCGAGGAGCCCGAAGACGGCTACAACACATACCAGCCCCCTACCACCAGTCAGATCCAGTCTCGAGACACCTCGTCACAGTCTTCGGCAACTTTCCGAAAGCGAGTGAACGACCGACTCAACGACGTGGCCGAGTCTGCCCCTGTGACTTTCAGACCTGTGGTCAAGAAGCCCACCAGTCAGCCTCGAAACCAGGGATCTGGAATCGCCCGACATGTGGACGAGAACTTTGATCTTGACGAGTTCTGGCAAAAGGAGGCCGAGAACGATGTCAGAGACAACCAGGCCGAGGAGCTGAGACGACAGAAGGAGGAGATGGAGCGGGTCAACTTTGCTCGGAATGAGGATAACGTCTAACCGATTCGTGAGCGAACCGAACGGAGCGGTTACACGCTTATACGATCGATCAGAGAGTGTACGATTCATGAGCGAAACGAGTGGGTCGTGCTTGGATCTACATGCATATGATGTTGATATAATCACTAGCTTGTACATCTGATCCACTCCCTCTGGTCCACTCCCTTGAACACTACAGCCACCAAAACAATACCCTTCACATAATACACGTCTGTCTAAATCCAGTTTGACACAGAATTGGACCCGACGTCTCAATAATGTTAACATGCAATTTGATGTACCAACTTGTAGTGTAGTGCTTTGTGAGCTATGCAGGCGAGTAACTCCGTATGTATTTGCCCCTCATGCTGTTGTTCTGAACAAAATGCTCCCCTTGAATCACTTTGTCGTTTTAGCCATGTATTAGCACTATAAATGAATGAAACTATGTACTGGAACTGTCTCCAGGACAGCGCCTATTTCTGTGTATGTCTGGTTCTCTCAATAGTAATACCACAGTTGGTGTTCATGATGACCTTCCTGTTCGGCTGAGCCTTTCCAAGCTATCCATTTTGGGACTCAGGGATGGACTCGCATCTAGCCAGAAACTCTGTAGCGAGACGGTTGTAGATGTATGTAGCGTTGGTATCAGAGAGCAGCAGTTTGTGATGCTCACTGTACTCACTGCTTAAACCACCTCTCTTTCATCAACACGCCAATGTCGTCCATCTCCTGACTCTCTTCCCCCAGATCGGCCAGAGTCACCTCATCATACATCTGCTGGACCAGCTCGTTCATGATCTTGGTTCTTTTCACAGCTAGATCCCTTCCAGGCGCTGTCTTCATGGTTTTGTGAAGATGCAACAGCTTGTCTTCAAAATGCATCATGGCGTCTTCTCCCTCATCATTTGTGGTCAGAACCAATGGCCTGTCTTTTGCACCGGAGTAAGCTGCCACTCGCAGAATTCCAACTGCTCCAATGGCGTCCAATCTATCAGCATCTTGGACAACATGCAGTTCAACGCACTCTTGATGCCACTGATCCCATTGACCAGCCTTTCGCAGCTTCTTCTCCGTCGAGTAACTCATATTGGCAGCAATCTTGACCACAAGATCCTGTTGATCCTTCGAGAGACCAGACTCAGACAGACATTGCATCATTACACTCTCTCCGTCATTCAGTTGATCCTGATACTTGGAATCATTGACGTCGTGTAGTAATGCTGCCACCTCCACCACTTGTAGATCCACAGGTTGACTCTCCGCCACTTTGCGGGCCAGAACGTTTGCCATGCGAACAACTCGATCAACGTGATTCATATCGTGAGACGGATCGAATTGTTGCATGTGTTTGGCGACTTGGGAATGGATTGTGCTTGTAGACATGGTGAATGTGTGTCGCAAGGAGGCCTGGTATGATCAGATCAGTTGTTGGAGTTGGAATAGTCGCGTGAGTACTTATACGCGTACACTAGTCTCGTTTTTAGTGCTTTCGGTGGCGTGCGGTTGATGTTGGTGACATAATCCCAATTAGCCTATTTGGGAGTGGTACATACAGAGAGATGTTTCTTCGATGGAGGGGAGAAGCGACCTCAATCTTCATGTGATCTGTGGATAGAAGTCTCTCATGGTATCATTCTTCTCTTCAAGATCTCCCATTTATTCTAGTGAGCTTGTCATTGAGTCTTCTTATCAAAAAAAACAATGTACTGTCAGACTTCTGAGGTTGCTCTTCAATATTGAAAAGCTGGCTTTACTCCTCCGAGTATTCTGTGCTTTGTTTCTGTAATGAACTAGCTATATCTTCATCACACTATAGAAGTGAGGTACAGTATCTCTCGTTCCCCCAGCCCCCACTTTATACTGTAGTTAAGAATTCCCGGTCTAGTTAGGGAGCAGTTGACATTATACTTCATGATTAAACTATCCACAACATTCCATCAAGTTCCATGACAATGTGGTAAAAACCAGAAAAACTCCCACAACATCTGCTTATACCTAATGATACACCACTTCCACTTCTCTCCCCTCCCCTGGATCCTTCCACTCTCCCCATACACCTGGACCTCCACATTTCTCTTGTCTCTGGTGGCGTGCATAAAGTAAGCTTTTTCAAGTTCGGTGATCTCCAGCTGCACCACTGTGCAAGACCTATCAACAGCATCATCAGTGTCCAGGATACGGTACGAGGAGACACAAAGTGGAACATATTCCGGCGCCCAGTGATACAAACAGAGCGAGACAGAGCAGACAGAGACAGCTGTGACACGAACCAAGAACGAACTAAGGACGGATTTCAGACAGACGAAGAACAGAAACAGTCAAGCCATACACAACGCCATAAAGCACAAAGCCCAAGCACTATACCGAACACCCCCCAAAAGGCAACGGCCCATCATTTCCACTTTGCATCACCATCATCCCCTTCACTGATCACCCTACACTGATCACCCTTCACTGATCACCAGCATCATCTTTCTTCATACAGCCTGACACTTCCAGTGTACCAAATAAACAGGCAGATACCCTTGCATTATCTTCTTACCACCCTTACACCTTCATCACCACATACAACATGTCGTTTCAGCAAAACCTCAACGTGACACTCATGTGTCCCGAGTGCAAAATCCTGCCGCCTGATATCGTCGAGCGATTCGCCGAAGGAGATATGGTCTGTGGCCAGTGTGGACTGGTTCTCTCTGACCGAGTGGTTGACACCCGATCCGAATGGCGAACCTTCTCCAACGACGACCAGGGATCCGATGACCCTTCGCGAGTTGGAGACGCCATGAACCCTCTCCTTGAGGGTTCTCAGCTCAACACGATAATCTCGTTTGGAGCACCCGGATCGTCGGTCGGAAGAGACCTGAACCGAACCCAGTCGCGGTCTCTGCAGGACAAGAAGGACGCGGCTCTTTCGGCTGTCTACGCCAAGATTTCCCAGATCTGTGACGGTATCTCTCTTCCTCGAGTTGTGTCTGATGCTGCCAAGGAGGTCTACAAGCTGGTTCATGACGACAAACGGCTGCGAGGTAAGACCCCAGACGCCATTATTGCCACCGTCATTTTCATCGCTTGTAGACACGCCAACGTGCAGCGAACGTTCCAGGAAATCGGCGCACTGACCAACGTGTCCAAGAAGGAGATTCGACGTACTCTGGAGCTCATGAAGCGGCTGCTGGAGGGAACCAACATCCAGGCGTTCCGATCTACCCAGACCAACCCTGGTGCTCTCATGCCCCGATACTGTTCTCACCTGGGTCTCAACTCGCAGGTGGCCAATCTGGCCGAAGACATTGTCAAGCGGGCCAAGGAGATTGGAACTCTGGATGGTCGTTCGCCCATTTCCGTCGCCGCCGCAGCTATCTACATGGCTGCTGCACTGTATGGAAATGACATGAGTGCACAGAGAGTCAGTGAGAAGACGGGAGTGAGTGACGGAACCATTAAGACGTCGTATAAGCATTTGTATGAGGCGAGAGAGAAGCTGGTGAGTAAGCAGCTGTTGGATTCGGGTAAGGTCTCGTTCGAGACATTGCCCAAGGTGTAGAGCACGTTGAATGAGTGAGTGAGTGAGTTCGAGAGTGTTCTTCAGTTTGGAGAGCGGGTAGAGGGAGTGGGCGTCGCAACTGTGAGTCTGATTGTGAGTGGTATGTCAACATTCAGTACTTACGTTGCTGTGCTCTCTACATGTTGCTGTGCACGTTGTGTGTCGTGGAGCAGTACTGTGCTCACCTCCCCGTTCTTCCCCTTCAGCTGTTACCAGAGTGGAATTGTATACATAAAACTATAGAAAACGATTTGTATTATTTGACCAGGCTGGGATCAGCAATTAGTATTGTCACCTGTGCAGCAATTGTAGTGGTGAGTTCACTGGACTTCTACTCCCCCTCCTCTCCCTCAAGAGCCGTGCAAAAGACTCAAGTTGCACAAACTTGGCATCAGATCTACCATCGAGAAAGCCTGAAAGGACCTTGACTTTTCGTGCACCACTTCCATCTAGATCATCCAAGTTCTGCACTTCAGTCACAGTGGAAGTAGCCAGATCGATCAACAGCGAGTTATTTTCGCTCTCAAACGTGATGGACCTGTGTTCTTCTGGCGCCATTGTAGCGTTGTTCAGTTCTTGACCTCTACCAGCAGAGACAATCTTGACAGTAGGGAATCCATCATAACACAGATACTTGTAACGCTGAAGCCTCCAAAGCATACCGTTAGAGTCGCTGAATCCTGCTTATTTCAGTGGTTTGGCTCACAAGCCAATCAGAACTGTTTCCAAGTTTTTGTGGTTGTCAAAGATGCACCATGAGACTCTCAAGTTATGCTCACTGAACCACATGCACATGTGGTCCCAATGTCATGGATTAGGAGAGGAGAACAAAAATCTGTTCTGACGAGTTCTTTTGTGTCAAAAACATTCCACCCTATCAAATGACACCTCACCAGCTCACTGGCACTTCAGCCAACACTCCAAGAACCTCCTAACTACCCACAGCTCTCTTCTGGCCCAACTGTTTTGCCTACCCTGTGATACGATAAACTCTACACTATCTGATCTGCACATCAAGATCTATCAACATGTCAATTCTTCTTCCCACCATTACACCATGGAGACGCCGGAAATCCGGCTAAACATCATCCAATACTGTTCTCTCGACGCGCTAGTGTCTCTCAGCCACACATGCACAGATTTCAGAGCACTACTGTCTCTCGTTGACGAGACTCTGGTACGCCCAAAAGTCCTGAAACGGGTTCCCTGGATGACTCTCACTCCTGGAGCTGGGCTGGACTCTTGGATGGACTGTGCTCGACTCATTGTCACACGATTCAAGTCGCGCACTCAAGAGCCGGAAAAATGGTGGACAAATAAACCTGGGCGGTACAACATTGACGGTCTTGCATCTACCGTAGATGTCGAGTACATTGAAGGTATCTGTATCGACGGAGAGACTCTTCCTGCGTCCTTTGATCCTCTGTTTGAGACTTCGGACTTTCCAGTGCCCTATGGACTCATAAGGGGCAAGTATCTGATGAGTGCACGTGACGAGGGCGGTCCTGCACTTGACATGACAACCATGGAAGAGGTTTCAGAAGACCCAGAACAGTTTCCATTCAAGTTGCCGGACCCACCAAGTGTCTGGGTACCGTTCTCTGATTATGTTAGTGTTCTGGACGGCTCAGATTGGACTTTCAGATGTCCCAACTCTTACATCACCGTCACCAGCAAAAAGATGTTTTCTGTGAAACAGGAAAGTGAAAGATGGGTTGTGGTTAAAGAGGTAGGCTCCCATTGGGAAGATGATGTGGATGAGGAGTTTGTGTACATTCTCGACAAACAAAAGGCTGTGGACAACAGACTTGTGTTTGAACCTGACACTAGTGCAGTCAAGTTTCCTCAGGGGTACATTAAGAACTACACCTTTTTCCTCTTGCCTGCATCTCAGGGTGCGCTCCGGATCCAGTGGGACTCAGCAGCCGGAATGGTCCTGTTCTACTACGTGGATCTGGCCAATAACCCCAACGAAGAAACCCTTGTGTTCGAGATGGCTGGTTCGGGGCGGTTTACCGAAGGCTCTGATTTTGTTCCGCACAAATTTGAACCCATGCAGGACATAATTATCATCTACCGAGGCATGCTCTACTTCAATCATTATGGGTACGATCTGATTCCGTTCTGGGTCGATTTGGAGTCGGTACCATCGAATGGAAACAAGTACTCGTGGAGAGGCCTTTGTTTAGCAGCAGGCACCAATAATGAGGTTGCCGAGGAGCTGGACAGATCGGATGACGGAAGATGGGTGACTCACATCTGGAGCGAATGCCGAATCGTCTGCGATCTACTCAGGTTCAAAACATACATTGTTCGAGACTACGGGTGGACGAAGGATCCATGGAATTACGACAACGTCAAATACAAGGAAGAGAATGCTTACGAGACGGGATGTGTCTTTGTGGGGGCTGACCGTGAAGCAGAGAAGCCCATCTTCTACGTCATCAACAAGCCATATCTGTTTGCCATGGATTGGTGTTTGAACAACTACACACAAATGCCTCCAATGGTGTTTTTGCATCACGTTTCGAGACTTGTCTATAGCCTGTTTTTGGAGCGTCTGATAAGCAGCGAAAGAGACTTGGCTACACAACTGAAGGCCGATACGATCACCAAGACCAACTCGTGGAAGGCGAGCTGTACAAGGAAGACCCTCTGCACGACGAGGACGAGAAGAAGAAGCAGATGAGAACGACGACCGTGATGGTTGAAAGGCAGTACCCTAGGCCCTTGACCCAAATCAAGGCGAAGCATTTGGAGACATATGAGCGGTTCAAGAGAGCCGTTAAGGCCCAGATAGCTTCCGAAGAACTAGAAGGAGAGTGATCGGGGGAGCATTGACACTGCGTATTGAAGGCGTCACGTGGTCTTGTATTGAGCGGGGTGTTGAACCGGGACCACTGCTGTTTGAATATACAGTACATGCGTGCTCCCTATAAGAACGCCTTAGAACTATACACAGAGGTCTGACGATGAAAACGGAAAGAGCAGCGGTACAAGTACTCTATGAAACCAGACATCTGCCTCAAACCGACACAATACGGACTCTTGAGGAAATGCCGTCTATCTCTTCCAGTACGACTACTCCATACAGTCAATGCAGCATATTGTAGCATAGCTCACAATCTAGGTCTTCGAGATTTTCTCCGATTCAAAATTAAAGAGCTCGGATCAACTTCTGGCAGCTCGGGTGATATAGTCGTGTAATTATATTTGACTGAAACCCATATAGAGCTGCTCTATTGTGCTCGTACTTGTATTGGTAGTTCTGCCACCTCCCTCAACCTCTCAATAAAGTTACACCTCCCAATTACATCACCAAGTTTATTTTGACTGGCCCAAATTAGTACTGCTGCAACACTCCACCACTCTGCAGAGAGAACACGACACACAAAGATGGATCTGACGAGTATGATGAACGAGGAGAACGAGACTCCAAGTCACGTGACCCAGGACTCCGGCAACAGCAGCAACAGCAGCAATCACAACAGAAGCCTCAGTAACAACAGCAACAACGCTAGCACGATTCATCCTCCTCCTCCCCCACCTCCTGTCCAGCATCAGCATCAGCATCAGCAACATCAGCAACATCAGCCGCTACAACAACATCAGCAACCTCATTTGGTCCCGTTGAACAGTTCCTCGACCACCACGGGAATTGCGCCTGTTCCTGTGCTGGACAAGGATGTGGCCCATCAGATGGAGTCTCTTGCTGCTCAACATCAGCATCAACAGCAGCAGCATCAGCAGCAGCAAGCCGCTGTTGTGGAACACCCTCCCAGTCCCCCACCACCTCTCAATGCCATGGGGTTCCCCCGGTACAAGTCGTACAAGAAGAAGTACAAGAAGATGCTGATTCGGTTCAACAGCTGCATGGCTCGGTCGACCGAGATTTTCCGGGACGACCTGCGGGCACGAAAGATCTACAGCCGCATTGTGCGCGAGAATATGACTTTGCTGGGTCTGATGCAGCGAAAACGAGGCGAGGTCAAGGACAGTGATGTGGAGGAGGACGTGGACCTTGATGCAGACGACGAGGACGAGGACGGAGTTGCTATTGTCGAGACCAGTACCGAAGACGACAATACCAAGCATGGGTTGTCGGTCAAGCTGATGGAGAAGGCTACAAACGATGCGTACCAGAGTGTGCGGTCGGAGGAGGTGACGGAGCTCAACCCCAACTCGATAGGAATGTGGCTCAAGAGAAACCACTCGATTCTCAACACGGAGGAAGATCCTCAGGAGGAGGGACGCAAGAGACGCAAGGGACCTGGAGGAGAGGAGAATCGGAAGAGGACCAAGCGGGGAAGTATGAGTCAGGGGAGTAGTTAACGAAAGCACGAGCGTAGCGAGTGCATTTAGTTGACCAGGGCATGGCTAGAACAGGCCAGTTCCCACCATTCAAACCCCCAAAACGAAATCCGACTGCTCGAACACGCTGTCCAGCACCGGAATTGTATTTATTGTTATATTAATGTATTATATTACGTCAATAGGTGTGTTCGAGTCCGTGACACACGTTTATAACCTCGAACTTTCAATCTGAAGCAGTTGGTTGAAGATTGAGTGGGGTCAACTATGGGAAGGACCTAATAAACCTGCAGTTGTGATTGAAGCATGGCAAACGTTTCGAATGATAGGGGATGGCTGAGAGGGACAATAATCACTAGAACCTCCGTATCAGCTGTAACTTTTTTTTTTATAATGAAGCCTCAACAGTTGGTGCTGTCTTCCTCTAGATGGAAGAACATTTTAGTTAGCTAATTAGTTAAGCACCATTTGGGAGAAGCTGTCAAACGATTTAGGGTGGTGTGTCTCGACGTGGGAAAGCCGTACGTCATGTCATACACATACCGAGGGCAACAGCAACACTGAAGACACGTGATGACCACTATTGCCTGTTCCATCGTGCGATAATCACGTGCTATCACTACCCACTCAGCCACGCTTACATAATCCCCTCATCGCCAGACTCAACTCTATCCCACGTGCATACCTCTGTTGTGATCTAACCTCTTCACATTCTCGTCAACAACCGGCAAAAATGCAATTGGACCATTTCGACTACATGGTCATTGTGATGGTAGGCTTCTACCTCACTCTGGCCCCGTTCACCAAGGTGGAGGAGTCTTTCAACATGCAGGCCATCCACGACATTGTCTACTTTGGATCGTCCGATCTGACCAAGTACGACCATGTTGATTTCCCCGGTGTCGTTCCCCGAACGTTTGTGGGAGCCGGAGTTCTGGGTCTCATTGCCCGAACTCTCAAGGGAATGGTTTTCAAGGGAGCCATGAAGTTTGACATTCAGTTGTTGACCCGAGGAGCTCTTGGAATCATCAATGCCGTGTGTTTCATGTTCCTGAGACACTCAATCTCCGACTTCTTCACTCTGTCACGATACCCCAATCTGGGATACATCATTGCGTCGTTTTTCGCCGCCTTCCAGTTCTCCCAGTTCCACATGATCTACTACGCCTCCAGAACCCTGCCCAACATGATGGCCATGCCTCTGGTGACCATGGCCTTGAGCAGATCAGTGTCCGGCGAGTTTGAGACCACAATCACACTGCTGACAATTGCCGGATGTATTTTCCGTGTCGAGATTCTGCTTCTGGTCGCCATTTACACCCTTCTCTGTCTTGTTCAGAGACGTGTTTACTTCTCCAAGGCCGTGCTGGCTGGCCTTAAGGGCGCCGTCATTGGCTCAGCCATCTCAATTGGTGTGGACTCGTACTTCTGGCAGAACGGAACTCCTTCTTACAACCCTCTGGAGCAGTTCAACCTGGTGTTCCCCGAACTGCAGGGTTTCATTTTCAACGTGATTGAGGGCAACTCGTCTGACTGGGGAGTGTCTCCTTACTCACAATACTTCCTTGTTGACCTTCCCAAGCTGATTCTCAACCCTGTTGTCCTTCTGCTCATCCCTTACGGCTTCGTCAAGGATCCTAGCGGAAAGCGAGGCCATCTCAGACTTCTGGGGCTCACCGCCATTCTCTACGTGGCCATCTACTCTCTGCAGCCTCACAAGGAGTGGCGGTTTATCATCTACACCGTGCCCATCTTCACTCTGCTCGCTGCTGTCGGAGCCACTTCTATCTGGGAGAAGCGAAACACCAACAAAATCTACATGGTGGGCTCTGTGATCATCATTCTGACCACCTTCTTCACTTTTGTTCTCTCCTGCTTCATGGGATCGATCTCGTCTTTCAACTACCCTGGAGGATTCGCTCTCGAGGCCTTCCATGATCTTCCCGAGGTGGCTAAGCACACCTTCCACTTTGGAGAACGAGGTCAGGCTTACGTGGACCCCATCATGGTCCATGTTGATGTGCCCGCCTGTATGACTGGGTCTATCCGATTTGGTGAGTCTGAGGACTTCACCGAGTCCGGAGCTATCATCTACGACAAGACTGAGAACAAGGATACTCTGGAGGACCTTTGGGACGAGTTTGACTACGTCATCACTGCCGAGAAGCGATCCGACATGGATCTCGCAGACACAATCACAGCTCTGACTCGAGTCGATGCCAAGGAGGCTCTCAGAACCTTTTCTGCCGCGGCCAAGGACCCTGTGGGCACTGCCAACGAGTTTGTTAAAGTGCTCCAGCTGGCGTTTGGAGAGGATGTCAATGATGCCTACCTGGAGGTGGAGAAGGTCTGGGACCGAATTGTCGTCACTGAGCCTGCTTTGTTTATTTATAAGAAGAGACAGGGTGAGCAGGTTTAGAGATCTTGTGTTAGCTAGATCGCTTAGTTGCAACTTCACCTCTCTTCAGTCAAGAGATATCCATCATATAGTTTAATTATTTAATCGACGACATCGGCGACAGTAAGAGAGCAAAAGGATATTACTGGATCCCGCGCCCAGCAAATGTTACTCATTCGGTAGTCTCATAATACTGCCATAATTCTCATCCCCCCATCCATCTCCATCCACAACCAACCTCCTCCAACCCTAACCCTGCCAAGAACACCACCTCAACGATATCTCGGAATAATGCGCATTCCTCTCTGCACAGCCATGCACACTTTTGCCTCCGGAAGAATGTTCCGGGTTGGAAGAAAGGGGGTGCTGGAGCTGCTTACTAAGCAAGAGAGGGAGTAATGTGACCAAGTCCATCACGAAGGATGATTCAACTGTCTCACACGCTCTTTGGCGAATGTCTCAACTAGTCCCTTACTAATACTGACACTAGCTTAGCTTAGCCCAGTGCTATGCTGTATGGTGAAATTAGGTTCCTCACTGGAGAAGCCGCATTGTTTGTATCACGTGACAGAGTGATCAGGGAGGGCTGGTTTTGTGTCAGTTGTCTCTAACTACCACAATATATATGACGCACCTTTTTTCGCTCAAATATCTCCCTCCTACAACCCTCCACAACTCCCCCCTACGTCACCATACATGGCGTATTGCAACTGTCGACAGTTTGGAAGTGCAGCTAAAAATCCCAGCTGGCAAACTCAGTTACACGTATCAGATATCGGAGTCTGACTTCATCAACAATCATGGCTACGTTGGATGCGATTCCTGAGTGAGTACAAGAAGGGAATGGGAAACCGAGGGGGAGAGAGAAGATGTGGACACGTCACGTGACACGGAGGATAGTGGTTCAATGGTGCTCATGGTTACATGGTGGCAGTGACAACGTGGGGGGCTTGGACGAAGGACATAGACGGAACACAGACGGAATCAGACATGAACAAACAGAATCAGGACGGCGACACAAACAGAATCGAGTTATACAAACGGGGAGAATGTTCAGATTGGCAGAGTCAACACAACGGTATACGGCCACCTCTGAGACATACTGTACACCTACTTACCTGTGATATGGTGGATACACTGAGTGAGGAGTGTCTGGGGTTGTGGCACGTGTTGCATCATACGTGTTGTGGTGGTGAGGGGGACAGAATCGTTGCTCTCAATGAGTCTGCAACGACAAGTCCCTTTCGCTGGTGTTGTTGTGTGTCATCTACGTGTTATGGGTGTGTGTGAGGAGTGACATGGTGAGAGATGTGGGACAATACATGGCTGTCGTGATTCCATCTGGATCTATTGAGACACACGAACCCACACACCACTGATTTCGTCTTCTCCGACCGTCCACGTCTTTTACTTCTGCACCTTGTGGTTCTGGTTATGTTCTGGTTGTTGTGTTGTGGGTGCTCGTTGAGCCGTGTACACAAACCACTCCACGTTGTCGTCCACCTGTCGCAATGAGCGAGTCTTGGGCCTCGGTACAATCGTCTCTCCGCTTTATTTGCTCCATACATCGTCCGATCACTGTCGATCTTCTTCTCCTCAGTGTCAATCATTGGGCTCTCATACGCTTCACCACCCCACAATACGTCCGTCACCAACTCTTGCCTGCAATTCTAACACAGATTCCTAGAGACCACGGTTGGTGAGTCAATCACAGCTCGAACCAACGCGCTGGCAACGTTCAAGGAGCTGGGTCCCCCCGACCTGGTGCACTTGACCAAGGTCGACCACCGAGGCGAGGCGGGCACATACCACTACGTGATTGGTGTCGACGTGTCGTCCGCGGCCTCGGTGGCCGTCCACCTCAACCAGCTGACCTACTCGCTCGGAGAAGAGCAGCTGTGGTTCGGCAAGCCCCAGACGTGGAAGATTACCCAAGGCCTGCTGTGCTCCTTCAACGCCTTCACTAAATGCGATGTGCGAATCATTGTCAAGATCCCCGGCGGCGTGGAGTCGTACTTTGTGGATCCCCGAGGCGAGCGACACTCCATGACCGATCAGGTGTGGCTGGAGACTTACATGAGCGCCATGATTCGGTCGTTACTGTTCGCTGACGACGACACCTTCCTGACCCACGGTTGCCTCAAGCTGCGACCGTTGCCCCTGAAGAAGAAGAATGTTCTCAACGGCAACTCTGACGAGGGTGACTCGTCCAAAAAGGATGCTACTACGCTGCCCAACTCGATCCCCGACTCCGACAACGATGTCTATCTTGGCGGCGACTTTTTCCTCGACACTTTTGAGCGACTTTTCGGCATTGGTCCTCTTTCTGGCGCCTGCTCTGAGATCCAGGTGCCTACTCTTGTGAACAACTATCTCGTTGACGCGTTCATGGCCTTCATGCGAATTACCCGGCTGTATGACCGAGGTCTGGAGATTGTGCGACGTCTGCAAACTGAGTACCCCGAGGTTGTGTCTCTGATCGCACGAATCCAGCTGATGATGGACGAGGAGGTTGAGGCCGTCAAGACCATGGTCAAGGGTCTGGAAGAGAACGGCCGAGACGCCGATCTGCTTTCTCTGCAGGCTGAGTTCCTGCTGTCCAAGAACCGAGAAGATATGGCTCTTGGATGCGCCACTCGAGCCGTCAACTCTGCTCCTTCCGAGTCCAAGCTGTGGACCGAGCTGGTTGAGGTGTATATTCGACAAAAGGATTGGGAAAACGCGCTTTTGACACTCAACTCGTGTCCCATGTTCACATACCACGAGCACGACCAGCATCGGATGCCCACTCCTACCAAGAGCCACTACCCTCTGCCTCTTGATGGCATTCTCAAGGACGTCTACGAGGCGTCGCAGGTGGACCAGACCGAGGAGCATTCACAGATCGACCCCAAGCTGCTGAAACTCCCTGCCCCTAATCTGCGGGCCACCTTTGCCAAGGTTTACGAGCATCTGACCGCTATTGTGCACGAGATTGGCTGGGACCAGCTTTTGGAGGTGCGATCGCGAGTCTTCGTGATGGACGAGGAGTACAAGCGGGGCGGACGAAGCGACAAGTCTGGAGACAAACCCAACTCGCAGTCCGGTTCTGCCTCTACTGCCGCTATTCCTCCTGATTCTGCTGCTCCTTCGGTTGCTGGATCCACTACTGCCGTTGCAAGCGCTGGTCTCACGGCACCCGAAACGTCACACGCCAACGTCTCGTCGACGAGTGTAACCGCACCCCAATTCCGACACAAGCGACTGTGTGAGCGGTGGTTGGATAACCTGTTCATGGTTCTGTACGAGGACCTCAAGGTGTACACCGTGTGGCGGGCAGAGATGCTGTATTCTCAGAGCGAAAACCGACCGTTCGAGAAGCACGCACTGGAATGGGAGATTCTGGGTTTGGTTGCATTCCGACTGCGACATTACAACGAGGCTGTCGACGCGTTCATGCACTCGCTCAGTGCTCGGTTCTCTGCTCGGGTGTGCTGGAAGCTTCTGCAGTACTACTCGGACGTTTACCCCGAGCAGGAGAAGCTGCTTGCCCCCCAGGTCAGCAAGACTGTGGCCCGTGTGGCTGAGGAGCGGGAGATTGACGTGCTTGTGCGGCTCGTGTCGTTCAACCACCGATGCTACTCGGTGTTTTCGGTCAAGCTCATTGAGGCTTACCGAAAGCTGGTGGACCGGGATGGACTGGTCAAGATCCAGAACCGGATCCGGGCCATTTTCTACGACGACAAGGGCGTGTTGGAGCTGGTCAACGAGGTGTTCCAGGGAATCCATTAGCTCCAACGCATATAGACGAATATTGATGAATGTATAATAATGATGGAGTGGACTGAAACATTCAGACGTACGCTAAAGAGATAGCCGAATGCCGTCAGCCGTTATTGGTAACATTGCGAGTTCCTGCAGGTATTGATGGGGGGATGCTCAAAGCTCACTCAGATCGTAGATTTCAGTCGATAAAGCGCCTGTAATTGTGAGTCCCTTAAAAGGTCTATTACTGGTTCCAACTAAGACACATACAGTAATACAGCACTACACAAACCAGCGAGTCTATCGCGTTCGACTAAGTTTCAATCAGTCTGTCACCACCCCCTACAGTACACTTTTCACTTTCTCCAACTCTTTCATCGTATCCAGATATTGCACCTTAATATGGCTTTGAAGGTATTGCGTAACAGAGTTACCGAGGTATTTATGGTCGATAGACAATGAGAGATGAGCCCGGCTAAACACTAACAAAGCGGCTCATCATATTAGTTCATTGTGTTGGTCACGTGAAAAAACCTACATCCCTGGCCGTCATGTGGCATCCCCAAATCACGTGACCAGGTCTATAGCTGTTTACACCAACCTCGGCCACACACAGCCGTTACCCCACAACGGCATGACGTCATGCATGTATAGATGGAGGCTGTGAGCGAAGAAGGATACACAACACCACCGTCAGTTGGTGCTACTGTCCCCACAGCAACGATCACGCGACCATACGTCGTTCTCGCCATCCGTGTGGCGCTCTACGATGTACAGTTCCCCCTCATGACTCATGACTCACATCTGTCCACAACGGCGCGCTCTTGTTTCACTTGTCTAACACCTCCTTTCATATGCATGCAGCCGAGTACGCTCGACCGGGGAAATTTGCTAAAGTTTGGAGCTGTCGAAAAATCCGAGCCGGTCGGAGGGAGTTGAAAGTGGGTAAACAAGGAAAATAGTGGTGGATGGAGTGTTTTTGGAGGTTTAAAATGTCGAGTAAATGTCTTTAAACCCGGCTGAAGCTCGCTCGGCACATATTATACCGTTATTAGTGCCATCTGTATTGTCTGTATTGGCCTGATGAAGTTTTAGTGTACCCCAACGTACCCCGGATTTCGGCCCAGTGCCGGGTAGAGAAAGTGGAAGGGGTGGATTGGATAGCGTGTTATGAATAGAGAGTGACGATTCTGACGGTGGCACTAGATACTAATGAGAACGGCAAATCGATTGACATTGCTCCCGTCTCTCTACGACCGATACCCACCGCTCTGAAGACTCCTTCTCGACCTACAATTTCCACCCTCCATCCGACGCGGTTCCGGGCCGTGGGGTAACGGATGTGAAATGAACTTGTGGCTCTGGGAGCACCAACACGGCACGGAAGAACAAAGGAAAAGCTAACGGGCAGTTTAAACGCGTCTCGTGACCATGTAGACACAAAATTAGCGGCGAAAACGTCAACTAACAGGCCGATAAACACCCTTGAGACAGCCACAGTCGTTTGGCCAAAAACAATGAACAAGGTTGTCCCAATCAGAGGTGGATGATTTGGGGAAGGAGTGGTAGTGATGAAGTGGGTGGGGAGTGAAGCTATAGAGAAGAAGATAGTACCATTGTAATCTTCACGTTGGGCGGACTCTAGTGATACCAGAAAACCTCTCAATAACTCACTGTGACCACCACATATCCCACTTATCACACATTCACATGCCGAGGTAACCTTCCCGTGTGAACAACTCTAAACACTTCTTATAACTCGGACGTTGCCTTTCTCCATTATCACCACAACCACACCTCTTCATCCCTCCACACAACACAATGAGTGACGCTCCCGAAATCGACTCTGGCGTCAAGGCCATCGCTCCCCCCTCCGCTCTCAAGTCGTTCCTGTCCCAGGTCGAGTCCTTTGCTGCTGGTGGCTTTGGAGGTATCTGTGCCGTCCTGGTCGGACACCCCTTTGATCTGGTCAAGGTGCGACTCCAGACCGGTTCTCCCGGCCAGTACAAGGGCGCCATGGACGTGGTTGGCAGCATCATGAAGACTGATGGTCCCAAGGGTTTCTACCGAGGTGTCATGGCTCCTCTGGTCGGTGTCACCCCCATGTTCGCCGTCTCCTTCTGGGGTTACGATGTTGGTAAGCAGATTGTCGGCTCTGTGTCCGAGGTTGACGCCAAGAAGGGCTTCTCCATTGCCCAGATCTCCGCCGCCGGTTTCCTGTCGGCCATCCCCACCACAGCCGTGGCTGCTCCCTTTGAGCGAGTCAAGGTCATCCTGCAGCTGCAGGGCCAGGGCAAGACCGGAGGCAAGCAGTTCAACGGTGCCATTGACGTCGTCAAGCACCTGTACAAGGAGGGTGGATTCAAGTCCGTCTTCAAGGGCTCCGTCGCCACTCTGGCTCGAGACGGTCCTGGATCCGCTCTTTACTTTGCTACCTACGAGTTCCTCAAGCGAAAGCTTTCTCCCCCCGCTGAGCCCGGATCTGCCGCTCAGCCTCTGTCTCTTGGTGCTATCTCCTTCGCTGGTGGAATGGCTGGTGTTGCCATGTGGGTTCCCGTCTTCCCCATCGATACCATCAAGTCCGTGCTGCAGTCCTCCGAGACCCCCCAGAGCATTTCTCAGGTCACCAAGAGCATCTACGCTCGAGGCGGAATCAAGGCCTTCTTCCCTGGTATCGGTCCCGCTCTCGCCCGTTCGTTCCCCGCCAACGCCGCTACCTTTGTCGGAGTCGAGCTCGCCCACAAGTTCTTCACTTCTCTTGCTTAGATGTAAGAGACGTATGAGACAATTAATGGGCAAAAGGAAAATCCGTGGATACGGAAGGTATAAATTAATATTTGTATAGACGACATGAGTGTGTGTAGATGAGATGATGGAGTCTCTGCCTGTAGAGTGCCATATACAGAGGGTTCCCGCATCCGACTCATGAGATAGAGAGATCTATTGTATCTGTAGAAATACAAACACGTAGAAACGCGTTGAGATGAAACAAGCAAGGTGAGACAATCGAGCTTACCCTTACTAGAAGCGGCTATCGACGCCTGTATCACGTTATTACACATTGTAGCGGCGATATGACGTCACCAAAAGCAAGTCGGTGTTTACAGAACATGCTGTGTGTCGGCCACTAAATAACATTACACTGGAGAAGATGTGAATACTATAGACAGCTTGTAATAAGGCAATCATTGCGGACCAATACCTCGCACTCAAGTCTAATCGTCGAGTCTTCTTTGCTGGTACTTTCTCATGAGTCAGAGGTCTACCTGCACAAGTCCAACACTACAAGTAGTCTCTCAGGGTCTCTCAGTATGTACGCCAATCTTCATTACACCTACGTACTGACTGTCTGTAAATGAGTGTTCCCATACTCTACGCTCTACTCTCGCCACCTCTTAATTCGTGATCGATTAACGACAATAAATATTTACACATTTTTTCAATATCCCGGAGGCTGGTATCCTCGGTAGGATGTGGCAGGAGGAGGCATCTGGCGCTCCGAGCTGTTGTTCTGGTGCGTGAAAAACGCTCCACTGCCCGCCGGAGGGTTGTAGTCGGAGTTGACTGTGTGATTGGACAGAGCAAAGGGGTCCCGCTCGTCGTAAGGGCCTCCAGACAGAGGTCGCTCGTAGCCCGAATGGGGCGCGAGAGTGTCTCTGGGCAGCCGAGGCTGAGGGAACTCGTCGTCTGAAGAGTACCGTCGGTCTCGGTTGACGTCGTCGCCAGCAACCATCATGGTGGCTCCCAAAGCGTCCAGCTCGGTGTCCTGGGCATCCTTCTCGGCCTGGTTGTGGGGAATGAATGACACTCGGTCGTCTCGCATGGGCTGGTATCGCAGATCGGGGTCCTTAGAGAGCAGAGCTCGAATGGACGAGAAGATGACTGAAATCATCAGAATGAGAGAAAAGGCGGCGTTCAGCACAAAGAACACCACGGCCATGATGGAACCCACATACTGGGGCTGGCCAAAGACCTGGGAAAAGAACATGTAGAACAGAGCGTTAATAAACATGATGGAGGCGATTGCAATGTTGAACACGTTGGTGGTCTTGTCCATGTACGGCTTGATCCAGGACACAACGACGAGGTAGACCAGCTCGATGACAAAGTAGACCACTCCCTGAACCTTGCCGGCCTTCTGGCCAAAGGCAATCACCAGAGCTCGAGCCAGATGGAAACCAATGATCACAAGAACATAGTAGTAAGCTGTGGCTCGGAAGTTGACATACAGGAAACCCCACTTGTGCAGAGTGACAGGATCACCATAGAGCATGTAGGCGGGGTTTCTGTACAACGACATGGATCGCTTGGCCATCATGATGATCTTGAAGCCTCCGAAACATAGAAGCAAGAGAAGAGTCAGGAAGGTGACAACAGCAATAACAACAACGGCAGCAGAGTCTCGCTCAATGAGCTCCCAAAGACACAGAACGGACATTTGGGGCCAGCCAATTAGAGCCATTCGGTACATGGCTCCCTTACTGATGTATTTCCAATTCTGTCTGTACTCCTCAAACTTTCCGGGGCTCATGACCTTGATTCGAATGAACCCACTGATGGAGACCTTGAACAGGATGACGAGGAAGACCAGACAAAAGCCAACAAAGACGAACATGGTCCAGCCAGTGAGGAAGACATTGGTGAGCTCGATATTTAACAGGAAGGCGACTCTCTCGATTCCTCGCACAATGAGAGTCTTTCCGTAGATTCGGGGATCCTTCTGGTTTTCTGTCTGCGAACCTAGATCATTGAGAGTACTGTTGTCTCGCTTGAGCAGATGCATACCCACGCCAACAGCCATGTCCACCATATCTCCTCGGGAGGCCATTCGTCTTGTGATGGCGTCCTTCGAGGAAGCAATGAATTCTGTGATTCCTTCATCGGAAAGTGCAGTGAGAGCACGCGCGTAGAGTGACCGTTTTTCCACAGACACGGAGATGAGCTGTCGGTTTCGAATGATGAAGGTAGAGGTACCGCCGGTGGCTTGCACGTACCAGTTGAAAATGTCCTGCATGAACTTGACGTTGACTAGACCCAGAGTCCAACTGAAGTTGGATGACCAGGCAGCAGCAATGGGAGGCAGTCTTTCGACGGCCATCATGGAGATGATGGCAATGGCCTGGAAGTAGGTGAAGAGCGAGACTGCGTTGGACGCCACGTGGGCTGCGGTGTTGCTATGGCCCATGACAGCCACGACACCTGCCGTGACCATACCGATGAGACAGGCGCCAGCAATGATCCAGGAGGCAATCTTGGTCTGGACGGTCTTTCCGTTATTCAGAGACGTTTCCACACACGCGACGATCTTGTTGGGGTCGTCGTTGTAATGGACCTTGACGGTGACGACTCCGTCCAGATCGGGAATCGTGTAGGCGATACCTGGGATCTGGTCGATAATGCTTTTGCTGATGTCCGAAATGGTGGTGGAGAAGTCGAAGTTTCCCTTTGCTATCGGGCACAGCTGGGGCATATTGTTTTTGCAGAAGTCCACCTTTTCGTTGACCACCTCGATTCCGTACGCCTTGAGCGTGATGGTACCGGTGATGTTACCCTCTAAGTTAGAGATGGCCTTGAGATCGATGTTGGCGGTTCCATTGTCGGGGAAGAACCTGATGTCGAACCGTGACGCCGTGAACTGCGACTCAGTCATACACGACTTGAGCGCGTCCGATCCGATCTGGTGTAGTGCCAAGGCATAACTCGCCAGGCTGAGTAAGAAGAACCAGTTCATGTGTGTGTATGTGTGTGTGTGTGTGTGTGTGTGTGTGTGATGACGGTAATGAGCGACTGTGTTTGTGTAACCTGTGAAGCTACTGTAGTGGCGTGTATCTACTTGTGTAACAGTTGCTGATTCACCTGAAGCTGTCTGAGTAGCCGTGTAGCCGTTTGTGTTTGTGTAGCTTTGTGGGAACTGAAGCGGGGTTCGTGTCTAGTCGAGTGTCTGTGTCTAGTCGTGACTTTGTGTCTTATCGTTTGTGTCTAGTCGTGTCTAGTCGATAAGTCGGGTGTTAGTGTCTAGTCGTATCGTCAACAAGTCGTAAAGATCACCACCTCGAAGATGTGAATACTGGTTGAAGTCTCGTTCGCAGTGTAATAACAATAAGCACCATCTCGTGTATCTTTACCGACCTAAAAATAGCCTAAACAAAGCACAGTTCATACGCACACCCTTCATGCATCCACCATGATACAAAGGGCTACACAGCCCGTTTAAAAGGGCGAGATGAGTCGGTGGGTGGTTATTTCCCACACGACAAAACATGCAGACACGTGTAATTGAGGGAATTACCGGCTTTTACCGTGGTTCCGAATTTGCCCCCGTTCAAAACATGACCACCTCCCTTTGTTTTCTGTTCTCTCACCTCTCTTCACGTCACACACACAGGGGCATATAAAGTTGGGTGACAGTGTCAGATCTGGACAAGAAGCAACACACGGAGTTTATATGGAGACGTGTTGGTGGAGTGGAGGTGAAGCGAAGACATGACGTTGAGACTAGAGGGTCACGTGAAGTCGTCACGGTCACGTGCGTACCGAGTCACGTGACCAGCCTGTACTATGAACGGCTTCCCGTATGTCCCTCAAACCCCACAGTAGTCCCGTACTCCGCACCCGCTAAACGTGCCTTAGTACAACCCCCTTTTCTGATACCACGCTATCATACATACCAGACTTTCTGGTGGACTAGAGGCATGGACGAAACTGGAGTTTGTGCCAAGGGCTTGGATGTGAGCACATTCTGTAGCGGATCTGTCCACTTGTACGAGGCAGCGGAATGTGCCAAAAAGCTGCTTTGGGGGCGCAGGGGGTGATGCTGTGAGATTGAGTCGGTTTGGTGAGATGTTCGAGTAGATGTTTCATTTAGGGGTGCAAATGTACCTGGTAGTGTTCCAGGCATGGTGGAAGGAAAGGAGACAAACATGATGGTAAAGATACATCATGCTATTGGTTCATCTGGAATCAAAACTACGACTTGTCTTTCAGGTATTCGAGATATCATGGAGTAGACACTTTCACATCAAGAAATGTTGGGGCACATATTGACTGGAAACTTGACGACCTACAACACACATAAACCAACGCTATACGACCGGGTTTCTTGAGATTGAAACACACATGTATACTATTTCAGCTACCTAAAATCCATCTCCGCACTCAAAACCCCGATATATCCACCCCTTCACCACATACTCACACCGTTATGACGTAATGGCCCCCCAAATGTGGAGCCAAATGAACCCTAATCATATCAAAACAAGAGCGGCTATAATGAAGCGGCTTGCCAATGGCTAAGTATAGGTGAGACAACGGGAACGATACGGCTGGAGGTCGTGCAACGGGCAGTCACGTGACCTAACCAAATGAGCCTTGCGTCATTACCGTTGGTCACGTGACCTTTTACTCCCGCTCCCTCCGACAAAGTTCTATGTACCCCAGACCCCGGTTCCGATGACGCAGATTGCTGTTGAACTGCAAAGACAGCAGATCAGGTACAGGCGAAGAAATGGTGGTTTACGGGGCATCATCCCAAGAAGGCTGCGATTTCAGGATGAGCCTTCAAATGCTACGGTACGTGGGTGTATAAATATAATCAATATGTTAGGTATGTTACAGGTGTGGTGGGGTGGTGGCTCTATCTGAGTGTCCTCCCTCAGTGGTGTTCTGTTGAGTTGTGTTGTGTTGTGGTGTTGTATCGTACGAGTAAGTGTACAGTTTCGGTGTGGAGGTTGGCGAACAGTTTTGACCATGAGAGGCCATCTGGGGGGATCTTATGAGAGTCCTTGGATTAAGGTCAGAGAGTCTTGAACACAGCTTTAAGGGCAGGGCTTTTGGACAGAGACTTGAGAATGGCCTTAAATGGGACTCCTCCAACACACTCTCAGGGAAGGGTCCATGTCAAGTATCCGGAATGACATTGGGATAGAGCTGCAGCTGCTTGTTTGCTAAATCACGAGCTCCTCGTGTAGCCCGTGTCAGACTTGTTCTCATTTCAGAGATATGTCGCCTTTCTCAACCTACTGATCGCGTGACAATGTCTGAGATGAGGGTATGTCACTGCCACGGACTCAGTGTGGTAGAAGGAGTGACTGTTCTGTGTCCTTCACAACCCTCTGATAACGTGTCGTCTTGTTGCACCTGTGCCCTCTCACCACTATCGTCACGTCTTGTTGGGTTGTTGAGTATCTTATCATGGGTGTCGTCGTCAGTCATCATGAGACACCGTCCGTGATGTCCTCGTGGGTGCCGTCTCACCACCCTTACACAGGCGACTCCTCCTTCTTAATCTTCTCTTTGGACATTCCTGCGGGAGGTGGCGTCACAATATGAAGCTCGTTGCACCTCAGCTCCAGCTCCTTGCCCTCGGCAATGAGACTCTTCAAGAAGGCCACCGTCTTGTTGAGCACAATCGCCTCACTTCGGCCCTGGCTCTTGTCGAGATTCGGGACTATCTTCGTGATGCGCTCAAACCCCTCCCGGATGGCCTGTCGTCGCTTTTGCTCACTGGCAATGTGGTTGGCCTTCTTCTCCTCCAGAGTCAACAGCTCTCCCTTGGGCTTCTGGGCCCTAGGCATGGGCTGCACCGTTGATTTTCGACGAGCAGACTTCTTGGAGCCTTCAGGAGACCCCGCAGTGGGTGGCGTGACCGAGTTGGACGCAGATCGTGATTCCATGGTGTGAAAATGTGGTGACTGAATCGGATGAAAGAAGTAATGAACTTGTATGAACTCCTCCAACTTGGTTATGATCATGTAAAGCTTTTTTGCCCAGAACCTTATTTCAGGTGTGGGGTACGTGCATACGTTCGACTGGGGTAGGTGGAGGGGGGAGGAGTATCCCGGCCAGAATGGTGGGTGATGGCGGAAAGTGAGTTTGAAGAGTACGTTGCTGGTCACGTGATCGCGGAGATCACACTGGTATGTTTATTTTTGCTGTTGCGACACTTTTGGCCTCCCTAAATATTACATAATCGGACTCATGCATGTGATTGTTTGGGACCGGGGTACGAGGATTATGTAAGCGGAGAGAAAAGGGGTGGATGGAGGATGAATGTGAGGGGGAGTTATTTGATGAGTTGGTGTGATCGTGTTTGTTTGGTTTTTACTGAGTTGACCAAGTTGAGCCTTTTGGAGACTTCCCTTGAGCTTTATGAGTAGAACTGATCTACAGTAATACAGCTGAATGAGTTTGTCTTTGGATAAGGCTAAACAAAAAAGTGAGAAAGTCTTAACGAATTGACAGGGATTTACTTGAGGTCCAGGTAACGCATTGGTCAACTCCACCAGCTTCTGTAAAAATAAGTACAGTAGAGCAATAAGAGCTGTGAATGATATTACTAACGGTTTCGGCTGTCGGCTACAGAAATTGATC
This sequence comes from Yarrowia galli, assembly GCA_900519055.1. NCBI lineage: Eukaryota > Fungi > Ascomycota > Dipodascomycetes > Dipodascales > Yarrowia > Yarrowia galli. Next base: position 474,981 of record ULGS01000006.1, on the reverse strand, counting down.
TTCCAGCCAGTCAGGATAATCTCCTGAAAGAGTAGCACGGGCCCACTCGTTATCGGACAAGACGCCAATATCGCCTCCTGCAGCAGCCGCTCTAGCCCATAGGCTGGACACATAGGGGTCTTCGCCGTAGAAGTCGTCGTCACTTTCCTCATCCTCTTCATCTCCGTAAATGTCTGCGGGAAGAACCACTGGCCGAGAAAGAATTTCGATTCTTCGCTCATTATCACTGTTCTCATCACTGTCATGTTCCCAGTCACTTTCAGAGTCAGCCAGAGAAGAAGTTGCCTTTGAAACTAGATTGTCGTAGGTTCTCTGGATCTTGGAAGTCTCCTTTTGGACGTCGGATTCATAGGGAGGGGTACAAAAGATGTCGTACAACTCGATGAAGAGTTTTCTGCCGACAACCTGAGAGAAGGAGTAAAAGTCCACAGTATCACCAGAAGTCGAAGGGAAGACGAAATCGGGCTTACCATTGGACCGGTAAGAAGTCTCAGTCTTCCAGGACATTCCAGTCTGCAGATCAGCCACAAAGTAGCCTCCTCCCTTTCGAAAGTCGCTAATGGTGATGAATCTGTCATTGGGGCCTCCTCTAGCAAACGCAGGGACTGCTCTGGAACTTCTCCATCCTCCTGGAGCCCTCCATCCCTTTTTGAAAGCAGGCTTCACCTCACAAACAATGTACTGCTCTCTTTCCTCGGGAATCAAGTAGTTGAACATGAGTTTCCGTTTCTCGTTCATGTTGACCCAAATAGGATACAGTCTGTTTCCCTTGTAGACGTACAGCAAGCCGTTGTACACCTGCACGCTAAAAAGGCGACTGTTCATCTTCATAAGTTGGATGAGATCAGTATCCTTTTTACTGGCATGTTCGATACACGCCCAGTTGTAGTCTCCTATCTTTTTGACAATAGCAACGTAGCTAGACTGAGAGATGAGCTGGGGAGGCATCAGGGGATCCATTGCTGTCTGTTTCCAGTCGTTGAAGTTGAATTTCATCGTATTATCGACAATCTGAGCATCAGGCTTGTAGACGTAAAAGGCCTCATGTCTTGTAGAAGCAATACATCTTTTGGCCACAATCATGACTGTTTCATTCTCGTCAATGAACATGATGTCTTCGTAGAACACCATTCCTTCGGGGTACCGGTTACCAGTGTTTGTAGGAGTGGCACTGATGACCTTGATACCCGAGTAAGGAGATACAAAGCTGTCTCTGCTTTCACTACCAAAGTCAAGCAACTGAACAACAGGGTGTTTCTCAGTAGCAGGAGGCGGGGGAGGGGGAGGAGGAGGTGCGGCCTTTGCCTTGGGTTTCTTCTTATCCTTTGTTCTGCCCTTGGGCTTGGCCTTTGGTTTGGGCTTGGCTTTAGGTGTAGTTGTTGAAATGTCAGCTTCAGGATCATTAGACACTATTTTCATATCTTTCAGGTCAAACGAGTAGGGGAGGAAGTTGAGATTGTTGGCAGGATACTCTGATTCTCTCATGTGAATATGACCATCTCTGACAATAGTTCTGCAGTGTTGAAAGGGTAGTCTGATGTCTCCAAGTGTTCCATTGTAGTTCTTGAGCTCTTTTCTGGTCGGATTGACAAATGTCTTGCCGGTAGAGAGGGCGGTAGAGTAGTTGTCATTGTTGAATGTTTGATCGGATGAGATTCGGTTCCAGGTTGTCCCAGAGACCTCATTGTTGACCCAACTAGGCTCACCGTTGGCTGCTCTGTTTCTAGCAGCACAAACAAGAGCGCTGGTTCCCCAGGTTTCACTGATCTCGTCATTTCCATCACTGCTGTCGTTGAACGCCGATTTAGTCGTCCATGGAGAACACTGTTTGACCTTTTCTTCAATCAAACTGTCGAGGTCGAGAAAGGCTGCTCGGAGACTGCGACAGGTCTGACTGAGCGCCACACAGCCGTCCACATTGGCTTTCTCGAAGACGAGCCTCGCAACGTCTTCAGAAATGTGCATTGGGAAGTTGTCGAGAAGTTGTGTTGTGTTGATAGCGTTGTTGTGATGGTGTCTATCTCTGGTGGGATGCAGGCGATAGTCAAATGGTTTGAGACAGATTAGTAATGGTGTGTAAGGGAAGAGGGGAAGTCATAGTCAGCGGTCTATTCATAAGGTGTGACATGTTTCCAAAAAACTGTGGCAGACATGTCAGAAATTACTACTATATCTATGACTATATGCCCCTGGAAGGTGTGACCACTGTTTACAAGCTTCTTCTGCATGGAGTGTAACTGTGGGAGAGTGTAGTGCCCAACGGTCGAAGTATGTACGATACACTCCGTTATCTATATAAGATAACGAAGAGTACAATCAGAATTGCGAGATCAAGAGCTCTTGATCGATACCATGAACCGACCTTTTTCTGCTATGTATGCGATGTTGACATCTACTTGTAGTTATGCGAACTCTTCTCAATGTGCTCCCTCAAACAGCACAACTCAACTCTCTGGATACTGATCCGATTTGTGCAGGCTAAGCTCTGCGACGATATTCAAGCCAAGCTCACTGTTTTGTCTCATACTATCTAGTCTTCACCTGCCCTGCATCACTGTTGAAACTCACTGTGTCCATCCCCTTGGCTCCTAGGTTTGATCAAGCATGAAACACAATACACCAAACAAGGTGAGCCAAACAATAGTGAGCCGCACGAAACGAGGAGGTTTATATGGTGTGTCTAATTAGCGACACGCGAATGGGAACTACGAAGTGAAAGCTCCAGCCACATTAATGTCACGTGAGTAGCAGACATCCCGACTAAAATCACCAACTCGCCACCGAAATATACCCTGAAATCATCACTTCTCTTTCAAACCATCACCTCCCTCGGAAACCTTAATATTTGCATGTGCATCAGCATTTTTCATTTCACCATAGATCAATTTCAAGAGACAACACAAACCGACCGATATGGCAAAAAAGAACACGCCGACGCCGAAAAAAGTCGTCGCTGAGCCCGTCACCAAGGGTAAGGGCAAGGGCAAGAAATCACCCGATCCAGAACCGCTTCCTGGACCTCCTAAACCGACTGCTCGTCAGATTGTCGCCAACTCTTCCTGGACAGGTAAATTGCCTGCTACACTGCTCCATGAGCACGTCCAGAAGCTGAAATGGGAGCGTGTGGACTACGACATGCGACGGGTCAAGACCGGGTTCATTGCGACAGTGATTCTCAAACAGAAGAACCCCAAGACTCAGGAGACTGAGGAGATCAAATACATGCCTCCGGCTGATCTGGTTCAGGGCAAAGAGACAGCTCTGGAGGCTCGTCATCTGGCCGCCACGTATGCTCTTCATCGCATTTCTAGTCACAAGAACCTGTCCATGGTTCTACCTACAGATCATAAGGCTCTATGGCAAAAGTGTGACAAGAAGAAGAGCGAAGATATCAAGTCTGGACAAGCCACTGCTGACGATTACGTTCCTGATCCGTTTGTGGTGAAACGTAAGCGGGAAACTGAGCGAGCCGACCGTGAAAAGAAGCGACAGATCGAACGAGAACGGGCTGAGAAGAGTAAGGTGGAGGTCAAGGTGGCCATTGAGAGTTCCAATACAGATACCAGTGGAAGCAACGGGTCACGTGGGAATGGTGCTGTGAAAAAGTCAGGCCCCCGACCACGTGAGCAATTCCCTCCTAAATCATGGGACTACGCTCCAAAGGCTGAAATGTCCCAGGAACTGCGAAACCTGGTGGAAAAGGTGATCAAAAAGAAAGTCACGTGGGAAAAGAATGCTGAAACTGATGAAAAAGCAAACGAGAAGCTCATTGGGGAAATCACCAACCTGGGGTTCCGTAAGAGTCACGTGACCGAAGCTCTTCAGTACGCTTCTCCTGAATCAACAGAGCTTCTAGAATGGCTGTTGTTGCACGTTCCTGAGGACGATTTGCCCGGAAAGTTTCTCCCGGACAAGTACACTACTGGAGTATCGTTCCATACTCTTGAATTGTCACGTGAGTACATGGTCAAGCGGTTTCAGGAAGATGGATACAATCGAGATGTGGCCATTGATGTTCTGGAGTCAGTTGATTGGAGTGAACGACTTGGTAATGTCGAGCTTTGCAAGATGTTGGTCGGAGAGGAATCTGGAGTTAGCGAGTTGTCTGTTTCTGAGGACACTGAGGAGTCTGAATCCAAATCTGTGTGGAACGAAGAAATGGAAGCGTTGGAAGCTATCTTCGAACCCGAACGACTATCTGTGGCTGAGGATCGAATCAGTGTTTCGTTGAATTGCCGCAATCTCGAAGATGGCCTTCTCCAAGCAACTTTTTGGAGATCTAATGATTACCCCATTTCCTTTCCTTCTATAGCAGTTAGAGCTATCAAGAAGGGCCATAGACTTCCTCATTACATCCAATTGGCTATTGTGAGAAAGGCTCTGGAGATGTCACGTGATACCCTCGCTGGAGACGCTCAGGTCTGGGCTATCTGTGAGTGGCTTGAGGAAAACTGTTGTGACATCATTGACAATCCTGGCGAGCTTGCTGGTGTCTCTGGAGGTGTGGGTATTGTCAACCAACCCTCTACAGTTTCCAAACGAGGTCAGAACAACAAGTCAAGACCCATTCCCAAGGCTCAACTAAACACTAGTCAAATTAAGGACAGTTTTGTTAAACGGTTTGTTGGATCTGAATGGGAGAAGATGAAGAAGAGTCGTCAGTCGTTACCAGCATGGGAGAAGCAGTCAGACGTGATCACAGCTCTCAAAAACAGTCAAATCGTGCTTGTCACTGGAGAAACAGGTTCTGGTAAGTCTACTCAGACTGTTCAGTTCATTCTTGACCATATGGTCTCTACCACATCCACTACTCCCAACATTATCTGTACTCAGCCTCGACGAATCTCAGCCATGGGTCTTGCTGAACGAGTGGCCGCTGAGAGAATGTCTGAATTGGGCTCCGAAGTCGGTTACATCATCAGAGGTGAAAACAAGACTTCCAGAGAGACTCTTCTGAGGTTTGTGACCACCGGAGTGTTGCTGAAGATGATCCAGGGCGATTTCAAGACCTCTCTTAGTAATGTAACTCATGTGGTGGTAGATGAGGTCCACGAACGGTCTGTGGATGGAGATGTGTTGCTGATTCTACTTAAAAGTCTTTTGACAGTGTTTCCTCATCTGAAGATTGTGCTTATGTCAGCCACAGTTGATTCCAACACCTTTATCAACTACTTTGGTGGACAGAATAAGGTCAGTCACGTGCACATTGAGGGACGAACATTCCCGGTGGACGACGTGTACCTGGATGGAGTTATTGAACAGAGCAACTATGGAGATGGAGAAGCAGTCAACAAGGTGATCACTAAGCTTGGTGAGGGAGTCAACTATTCGTTGCTGAGTCATCTCATCAGTCACGTGGACTCTCAACTCACAGCTCAGTCGTCAAAAGGAGGAGTTCTCATCTTCTTACCTGGAGTGGCTGAGATTTCTCAATGTTGTGCAGTTTTGTCTCAGTTGGGCACATGTCACGTGATCCCTCTCCATTCCGGTCTCTCCCCCCAGCAACAAAGAATGGTCTTTTCAACTCCCCCCAAGGGCAAGAGAAAGGTTGTTGTTGCTACCAATATTGCAGAGACTTCCATTACTATTCCTGATATCGTGGCTGTGGTAGATTCTGGACGTGTCAAGGAGACTGTTTACGATGCTGAAAACAACATTGTTCGTCTGGTGAGCACTTGGGTGTCTCAAGCAGCTGCTAAACAGCGTCGAGGTCGAGCTGGTCGAGTCTCCAGAGGTACCTGTTACAAAATGTACACTCAGCAAGCTGAGCAGGGCAAAATGCCTGTCAGAACTGTTCCTGAAATGTCAAGAACTCCTCTCGAACAGCTTTACCTCTATGTTAAGAGTATGAATGTTGGAGACCCTGCTAAGTTTCTGTCTCGAGCTATTGATCCTCCCTCAGTGACAGCCATTTCCACTGCCCAGTCTATCTTAACCAACATGGGCTGTATTTCCGGTTCTGGTGATGGATCATTGACAGCTCTTGGAAAACACATGTCTATGATTCCCGGAGATCTGAAGGTCGCCAAGCTGTTGATTATCGGTTCTATTCTCGGTTGTTCAAAGCTCATGCTTGCGGTTGCAGGTGTTCTTTCGGTCAAATCTCCTTTCCTCAGTCTTGCCGACAAAAGAGACGAGATTAAGGCCAGCCGAGCTCAGTTCTCTACTGGTAATGGTGATCTCTTGACTGATGCAACTGCCTACCTCGAGTGGGAGGCTCGAAAACATGTCAAGACCACCCGTCTTTGGTGCAAGGAGAACTTTCTGTCGTCAGAAGTGCTCTACAACATTGACAGCACTGTCAAACAGTTTTCTGAGATTCTGCGAAACCTCAACTACTCCATTAACGGCAACAACACGTCCAACAATCTCGCTAGAGCTGTCATTGCATCTTCTCTGAACCAGCAAATTGCCAAGGTCCGTCATCCAGACAAGAAGTTCACTGCTGTTGCTTCTGGAGCTGTTCAGGTCGATCCTGAAGCTCGGCAGTACCAGTATTTCCTTCAAAAAGAGCGAGTTTTCATCCATCCTTCGTCCACGGCCTTTTCAGAGCGAAACTTGCCCCAGGAGGCGTGCTTTATGGCCTACTTTACTCGAATGGAGACATCCAAGGTGTTTCTAAGAGACGTGACTCCAGTGTCTAAGTACGCAATGTTGCTGTTTGGAGGTAAACTGGATATTGACTACACTGGACGAGGAGTGGTGATTAGTGATTGGCTACAGATCACTTGCTGGCCTCGAATCGGTGTTCTGGCTGCTAAATTGAGAGAACTGCTGGAAGAAGGACTCCAGCGCAAGTTCGATAATCCCAGGGAGGAGTTGGATCCGGAGCTGGTGAACACTGTTGTGAAGTTGTTGGAAACTGATGGATTGTAAGATACACATGGAGGTGAACAAAAATAGATTTGATAGATTAATTATAGATGATTTTGGTGATGTACATACTCTACACGTCTTGGCAATCAGTATTGCTTCCCTTGCTGAGGCTGTTTCAAGTGGTGTTTCAGGTGGTGTTTCATACCGACTACGACGTTTCAGAGGGGCAGAACGTGTATCAGCAGAGGTCTGTATTCAGATGGGCGGCTACTTCTATATATTCGAGTCCACAGACGACTCTGAGTTGGACAGAATACCTTTTGTTACGTATAGTATACATCAAGAAGCTTCAGCGGATTTACAGCCTTTACGTAATGATGCCCCATGTTTCCTCAAGCCTCAAAATGAGCCTCAAAAGAACAGAAGGCATTATATAAGCTGGCCATAGCTTCAAGTACTCAGGCGGCTCAATCAAATCTCCGGCTATGTCACATATTCCTCCCTATTTGTACGTGATATATGAATGTCCTCATTGTTGTCAGCAACAAGCGACGAAAGAGTGCCATTTCAAGCACATTGAGAGCTGTTCCTGGAACCCCTCAGGAAGAAGGGGGTGGTAGATGAATAGATTTGAAATTGAGGAGTAGGGGACATAGAATGGCATCCGTGGCTTCTTCTGCTGTAGTGTCACTGGGAGATTCATTACACAAGGCTCATGTACAAACATCACACAGAGGATCATTAATCAATTGTAATTAGAATAGAAGACGACAACAAGAACCGGGGTTTAGTGTCAAAGACGAGAACACTTCATAGGCAGGATCTTGAGCCTAGAGTGACGGAGACAACAGGCTCGTCTGCTTTTTGCGATACCTGGGTTAATGTAGTAGTGTAGATTGGTCTGTCAGAGACAATTCCATTCCAGTCGAACAAAGTCGATCAAGAAGCACAGGCTCTCCAGAGCATCGGGATGATGGCGAGCACTGACGGTACCCTTTAGAAGGGACCTCATTGACAAGAGGGGCATGGTCACAGACAGAGAGGGGGAAGCAGGGATGTACTTACGGGGAGCCGAACTGATGAAGAAGAGAAGAGGAAGAAGGGGGTATGGGGCCTCTTTATAGACAGCGGGTCTACTTGTGTAACTCATGCACTCTTTAATCAAGACAAGCTATCATAACAAATGGATGGTGGGGAAGTGATTAAGGATCGTTTGTAGAGAGAGCCTGTGGTCTTACAGGTCTAACAATGTGTTTGTTCCGAATACACAAACGTCCTCTAGGAAGTGTTCATTGTTCTGGCTCTTTAGTGTGAGACCTACAATCAACTTCCTCTTCTACTTGGCCTCACTGGTCCACTTGCTAATGTACTCATACCAGAACGATGTGGCCTGGTCCACATCCAGGTAAGCTTTACCTATTCTGGTTGATAATCTGATCACCTTTTGTGGGGTTTTCTTCCTAATTGGAAGGAATCCAACTACTCGTACTAGTAGCTAAAGTGAATTCGGAACTGTAATTAATTAGTCGGCTCCTCAGCTCGTTTGAGGCGCGTTCAAAGTATGTACTTACACTTCTCAGTATAGCTACACCACAGACCAATAAGAAGAGTTGGCTCAGAGCCAGAATCCGCTGAAACATCATCCCACCTCATTTACCAGTCACGTAACCAAACGTACCCCCTCAGACTCATCACGTGACCTCCCTACCCCTCAACTCTTACTTCCCCAGCGATATCGGTCACTGTCTGGTCAGCACCGATACCGCTCTCCTCTTTGTTACAGAACTCTAACCCCGCGATTCGGTCGTACCTGCCGTTTTGGTTATGGTGAGCGTGAGGACTAAAAGCGATTGGATGGAGGGTGAAAGCACACTCTATATATATCATTGTAATCTCCAGACTGAGGCGAGTCAGGAGATATGTTTTATTTGTCTCCACGTCAACTTTATCGTCTCATTAACTACATCTACATTTTCTCTTGTCAGTAACCGAGAAAGTTTATATTCTCCTGAGGAAAGTACGAGATTCGTGGGAATGTGCTGAAGTAGGTGATGGAGTGTTCGTATCAGCCAAGTTTCTTGAATATTAGCTAATTGCTTAATTGTGAGTAGCATCAGAGTTCTCGCTTGCAAATCACCCCACTGTGTCTCAATCTGGACACTGTTCAAGACTCATCGCACTAATCCCAGCCTGCATGTCTACTTACTCCCACCTGCATGGCGCATCACTTGACTATAACTCTCACTGGATCACATCACTCTTGTCTTCTTACAACACACTCTTCAGTACACCCTTACAACATGCTCATCATCGGACACAAAGACCTGGCGACTCTACTCAACTCCCTTTCCCCCTACGACGTGGAGCAGGCCAAGAAATCACTACTCAGCTCGCTCCAGGAGGTGACCAAGTACCCTGAGATCGTTCCTCCCCGAACTGTCATTGAAGCCGACTATGCGACCCATCTCTTCATGCCTGTTGTCGGCAAGGAGATTGAGGAGGCCACGGGATCGCCACAGGTGGGTTTCAAGGCTCTGGCCGGCTCTCGTGAAGGATTCAAGGGACTCACTGCAATCATGGACAAGTCCGGAGAAGTCAAGGGTATCATCAACGCCTTTGAGTTGACTGCATTCCGAACAGCTCTGGCCACGTCACTCAGTTGGGACGTGTACAAGAAGACTACTCTCTTCGCTGCCCATCATAAGAAGTCCCTCAACATGGCTTGCTTTGGAGCTGGTCCCCAGGCTTACTGGCATATCAAGCTGGCTCTGATGCAGTTTGACGTTGACACAGTGTTCATCGTGAACCGAACTGCCCATCGGGCTGACGAGCTCATTGAGCGATTGCATCATGAGCACCCCAATGGCAAGTTCAAGCGATGTGACACCCCCGACACTGACGTTCCTACTTGTGGTCTAATCATGGGATGCACTCCTTCCACTGAGCCCGTGATCCACCACAAATGGATCCAGAAGAACGCCTACATTGGTCTCATTGGATCCTACAAGCCCCACATGTGCGAGGTCGACTCTGAGATCGTCAAGTCTGTCAAGAAGATTCTCGTTGATGGCGTGGAACCTGTGTTTGTGGAAGCTGGAGAAATCATCCAGAACAACATCCCCAAGAGCGAGCTGGTTGACATTGCCAACGAGCCTGAAGTCGAGAAGAACCTGAAACAGTTTGATGATGCTTCTCTCTTTCTCTGGAAGTGTGTGGGCTCTTCCATGATGGACGTTTGTGTGGGAGGACAGGTTCTGCAGTTTGCCAAGCGAGCTGGATGTGGAAAGGAGGTGGACTTTTAGAGAGGAGGCAATGAGCCCTCTATTGACACATTGACACAGACTCCTATGTGAGTCTCGCACCTTGTATATATGTTTAATGAGAGATTATGACTACAGAAGTTGTCAGTGTATTTCAAACGAACTATGGGGATGAATGGCCACATTGGGTGTAAAAAACAACACTTCAATGAGGGGCCTTTCAGTCAGAGGGTATTCTGACACTGTCCATTGTATCCTGTCGCCAATACTCAGGGAATTGTGTTGTTCATTGATCTTTCACCAAGATAGTTAAACCCGCAAGCTTCGACGTAACAAATTCTGTATTCTCCCAACTAAACATAGTTGACGCACCCCACTAACTAAACATTCTCTTCTAACTTCACCGATTTGGCTCCGAACTGAGCCAGAAGAGCTTCAATCTACTACACCTGTGCCACACCATGTCATGGAATCCTCATCTTCACTCCACTTCCCCAGAAACCACCAGCTACTCACTTCCCCATCTTTTCCCGCCTCCGAAACCTTATCTCACCAATATGCGTATTCGAATCAGGATCTTTCTTCCAGTATCACCAAGCTATACAGCCACACAACTAACACACACACAATGCTGCGCCAACTGACCCGTGTGCGTCACGTGACCGCATCTAACTCCACTGGCCACGTGACTCGACGCCACTACTCGCTTGAGGTCTTCTGCAAGAACTCCAAGCGACTTCAGCGCAACAGAGCCTCCGCTAACCCATCTGTGTCTCGACAAACGGATTATTTGCGTCAGGAGATCAGTGATCGGATGATTGAGCGTCTGGCGTTCATTTCCCGACAGTTTCCCGAGGTTCTTGATCTTGGATCTGGTCCTGGATTGCTGGAGCAAAAGTTGATGAAGGGAGAGACAGAAGATGATCGGCTTGTTAGAAGTCGATTTGGACATGTCACCATGCTGGACTCCAGTGAACAGTCGCTACTGAGAGATTACAAGGTGCTTGAGCAGATTTCTGAGGAGAACCCCAACCCTGAGGTGTCTGCTGATGAAGTTGTCAAGCATGACGTTGCAGCTAAAGAACTCTCCCCCAACCCCTTTGTCACACTTGCTCATGGCAATGAAGAGGACATCTCCATCAACAACTCGCTGATTATGGACAACACCTACGACGCCGTCATTTCCACCATGTCCATGCACTGGATCAACGATCTTCCTGGTCTTCTCAAGCGAATCAACAATGTTCTCAAACCCGACGGAATGTTCATGGGAACCATGCTGGGTGGCGACACTCTGTTTGAGCTGCGAACGTCGCTTCAATTGGCCGAGATGGAACGACGGGGAGGTGTTTCGCCCCGGGTCTCTCCTCTTGCTGACGTCAAGGATATGGGAGGTCTGCTTCAGAAGGCCAAGTTTAATCTTCTGACAGTCGATGTGGATGATGTCATTGTGTCATATCCTGACATTTGGGCACTCATGGACGATCTCAAGGCTATGGGAGAAGGTAACGCTGTGTTGTCACGAGCCTCTTCTTTGCCTCGAGATGTTCTGATTGCCGCTGATGCAATCTACAAGTCTCTTCACGGAGAAGAGGATGGTAGCATTCCTGCCACCTTCCGGTTTGTTTACATGATTGGATGGAAGGACAGTCCCAATCAACCCAAGCCCAAGGAGCGTGGATCTGCCACTGTTAGTCTGAAGGACGTTCTGAAGGAGTAGAGAGGAGGGGATGGACCGGATGGGAGTGAATAGTGAGCACGTGATTGGCTGCCGTGCAGTGCGTCGGTATGTACGATACTGCTCTCTTACCGGCACCTGACTCCAACTCATCCGATCTTTAGAGTGAAGAGTCGATAGAATATGTAAATAGTTTGATTATGTTGTTAGATTGATAAGTTGGTCTGGTTTGAGCGGCTTCTAGCAGTTTCACAATAGTCCGGCAAGATGGGTTCACATTGCCATCCACGTCTTTGATTGACACTCTTTGACCCCGTTATGAGCAGAACATGACTAGGAACAACATCTTCACGGTCCAGTCCTCGTATGTCTACATCTATCATCTTCAACACAGACATTCATTATCATTATATCGTATATATCATTATATCGTATCGTTTCATTAGTGTGAGGGCTACCATATGGATGTAGTAGCGATGAGACAGGTTTAATCGCCTATTAGTTACCCTTGCTCAACCGCTTATGCTCTGTCCATCCCAACACCAGAGCAGCAATGATCGAAGCTCCCAGAATTCCAACCACCGTCATGTTCGAGTACTTGAATCCTCGCTGAACATCGTCACTCCATCCCTTGTACAGTGCGTAGGTGGTAACCACAGAGCCGAGGTTTCCCAGCCCTGAGACTAGAGCAGCAGTAGCCGCCACTCCGACGTCCTGGTACTTGGGCATGAAGATCTCAGCGGCCCAGGTCATACAGATGGGGACCGTAGGGCCCAGTCCAAGACCTGTGATCAGCAATCCGACGTATCTAGGCCAAGAACCAGGAGCATAAGTGTTGACGACCATTCCCACGATAATGACGACTGTAGAGCCACAGAAGAACAACGGGCGGTTCTTGTATCTGTCAGACAGTGGAGTGATTGCCAGAATGGCCAAAAGATCACAGACCCAGATGGGGCAGAACAAGAGGGAGAGCTGGACAGGTGTCAAGGAGTCGTTGGTAGATTTGATGATTGAAGTACCGGCAACAACAATACCGAAACCGGTTCCAACAACTCCAAAGTACATGATCACCAGAGGCCAGATTCGGAGATCCATAAACACACGCATCAGATCCTTCAGAGTCCAGGCTACGTTAAGGTATCGTTGGGACATGTCTGCAGCGTGCAATTGTTGTTCCAGAGGAGAAAGAGGATGTTTGGAGAAGGTTCCGTTGAGGAGAGACTTGAAAACAGATTTCTTGGCTTCTGTGTCCACCTTATGAGACTCATCGTAGAGCTGGTTGAACTCAGAGGGACGTCCTGGCAGCCACCACAACAGAGACACTCCAAGAGTGACTGTGAAGACTCCATAGACGAGGAAGAACCACTGGAAGCCCTTGAGACCTCTATTGCCGTCAATAGTCTGGAATGCTGCAGAGAACAGACCAGCTGTGGCCGCTGAAACTTGAGCAGCAGTGAAATAGTAGCCGATACGTCGAGCTGTTCGATGAGCAGGGTACCACAACGACACGTAGTAGGCCAGACCAGGCCAAGTGCCTGCTCCACAGATTCCTGAGATGAGTCGAATCGCAATGACACCTCCTGCGTTGTTCAGAGCAGCATAACAAGCGTAGACGACTCCGACAGAAATGACGATTCGAGACAGCCAAGCATGAGGAGCTACTTTGGTCATAGCCAGGTTGATGGGCACATCAAAGACAATGTAACCGACATAGTAGAGAGCTGAGGCAACGGAGAGTTGATGAGCAGATAAGTTCAGAGTCTGGGACAGAGAGTGACCCTTATCCATGTTCATGGTCAAAGCCACTCCATAAGCACTTGATCCGAAAGAGGTCAAAAAGTACAAGATCCACAGCGGAGGGATAATCCGACGATCCAGCTTGCGGTAGATTCGGTCCAGCTCCTTCTGTGTGTCTTCAGACTCGAGATCAAAGGCCGTAGAAGATGAAATTCTGGGGGTCAACTCAGCCTTGGTGACGTCGTCCTCTTTGTGTGCGTCATGTGAGCCATAAGAGGCATTTTCGTCGGACACAAAGTCAGCGTAGTCTCTGTCGTTCGTTGGAGACATGATGAGCAGGTTGGTAGGACGACAGGTGGGTCCAGGGGGCGTTTTATAATGGTGTCTAAAATCTTTTCATTTCTGTTGTGGAGCTCAACAGAGTTTGTAGTTAAGGTTGGGAGGTGATTCATTTGAGTCACGCGAGCAGACCTTGAAGAAATAGTTAAGACGGCTAGTTGGGATTTGTTAAATGCACCCCACATGACTGCACTTCGGCGAATGGTCGGCAACTGACGGACTAAAAACGAAACAGCGTAAAATCGGTTAGTGCAGCTCGGGGTGAGGTTTTGGTCACGTGTTGGGAGGTGACTCAAGTAGATGACTCGTGTTAGATGAGTCATCTGAGTCATGAGTCGAGGAATTGGGGACATTGGGAAAGTGGTGTGAACGTGAATGGATTTGGTTGGTATTGAAATAGGTCGGTTGTAAAAGTAGGGGGAGGTAGTAGGTGGGTTTTCAGAAGGATCTGAGTACTGGTTGAGAAGTTGTGGTGTTTTGAAATTGTACGGGGGTGCAATATTGGAAGGAGTAGAACAAGGTGATAAAAAGGAGGTGACGCTCTAGGTAGTTGCTCGACTGGAACTAAGACTCTACTGTGACTACACCCGTAAAGTCCTTTAGAGTCTAGTTAGCTCTTTAGCGTCAGAACACTGTTCAGTACTGTGCAATCATAGACAAACTTGATGGTGTTAGTTCAGGCCAAGACCTGGCGATATCATGACATAGTGGCCAAATGGTAGTGTGATGTATGTATGTAGAATACATTGGTTTGTGCACTTCTTTCCTACGAGTTCTAGGGTATGAATTGAAGAGACTCTATCGAGGCACTCTGTAAACGGCTCTCGTAGATTACGACACCAATCTTAATCTGCTCTCTGGAGGCAGCGCAGTATTGGCAAAACAGGAGATATGTCCTATCGTCACGCACAGTCATTGGGGAGTTTCACAGCTAGCCTGAATGTCCTCTGTAATGCTGCTTACGTCAGCGTTGGCCAGTTGAGCTGCTCTATGGCTTTTACTGCCTGATCTTAACTCTGTTCAAAAGCACTTACACTCGAACCCGGGTTATGCATTCAGTAGTATTCAATATATACAAATAAATATCAGGTGCCATAAGCGTGAGTAGGGTTGTTGTCGCTCGTGGCTGTGGCTAGGGGAGTTGTGTTCAGGTTGGTAGAGGGGGTAGGCGAGTAAGACAGATCGGGTTGGAAAGAGGAAGAGGTCGAAGGATCACTGGAGCAATATAGATCCAATCACTAGAGGCCTCCAGTCTCTCGTTCCTTGCTTGGTTGTGTCCACTCGTGACCTGCGGCCACTCGTTCCCGTTTAAAACACGTTATCACTCTCTCCCTTCATTCGAGGCACTCGCACCTGTTCCCAGTCATCCTGCTTGCCCAGCTGCTGCAGTCGGTAAAACTCGTCCTTGATGTCCACCTTTCGTCGACCCTTGTCCAGCTTGAGGGCCTCCTCTTCACTCAGAGCCTTCACCTTGCCGTCAGCAAGCTCATATCTGTAGGCGGTGAACTCGGCAAAGTAGACAGAAGCCGCGTAAATGGTAGTCAGAAAGGGCAGGCCAAAAAACAGAAAAGGTCGCTTGACCATGTTGGTGTAGTACCGGCCGGCAAGAGTCTTGCTCCATGCCTGCTGTTGCTTGGCCGTCTTGAATTTGTTTTGTTCGAGCATTGTGTGATGTGAAAGAGGTGATGTGAGATGTGGTGTGGTGAGGTTAAAAACTGGTCTTGCTGTGGAATTAGGGTTTATAGGAGGAGGAGTAGATGGGTGTGTTGATATTAGTGATGCTGTACTCGGAAAAGGCTGTGGTTGGTACAGTACGCTCTATGGACAGTTACTGATAGATATCCAAATTTTCAAGTCTTTCTGATAACTAGAGCCTGATATACGTCCGCTCTCCTTTTCACTATCAATTTCAGCTAACTCAAGCAGTTTACTGCAAGCTCTTGTTGGTTATCTTTTTACGTAAGAGTTCGATTCCCGTGAGTAACATAATATTCAGAGCAGCCAACACTACCATTATAGAAAGAGATATAGAGACCAGAGAGAAAAGGAAAAAACTGGGACTAGCACAGCTCCTCTTGGTGAGTAGATGGACACCAAAAAAACACCCCCGCGTTCTTACAAAAACACGTCAGAATTCCTCGTCCACGTTTCTTCACCCTGAAAAACTACCACAAACACACCCAGAAGAGCTCTTTCAACGTGAAAACGACCCTAGCCAGATTATTAGCCGCTCCAAACTTGCCCATACCACTCTCCAACTCACTCCACCGCTCAAACACCCGTTTCTACCCACCCTCCTTTTTCCCCCACAGTCAACCTTATCAATCAGTATTATGCAGAGTCTCAGCAGAGTAATACGGGTAACTTCACTAACAACAGATCACGACTAATCACCCTTCAGTTGGACAGCTTCTTCGACAGCCTCAAGTCGGTAGCCAATCAAAAGACAGCATCTGCGACTAATCACCAGGTCACGTGTACCATTCTCATCACGTGACTCAACACCACTATCTTCCGCATTTTTCGTAACGTCACTCACAGCATCACAAAATCGCATCCCGCCACCACATCAACATGGAACCAGACGTGACTGACGGAATCCCACCGCTCCAATCGGACTCGTCGCCACCGCCCGAACAAATCACCGACGCGCAGCTCCAGAGCGAACTCGACGCCCGAACACAAAGTATAGCCCAGGGTCCGGAGTTCACAGACACGCCACGCATCTGTTACGACTACAGTGTGACTGGAGGCTCGTTTGTGGAAGAGCTGGAGGAATGGTACAGCTACAAGGACGGAGTTGAGAGTGGTCTGAGAGCCTGGGATGGAGACGATATTGCTCAACAGGGAGGTCCTGAGAGTTACATCGAGTTTGTGACTTCAACGTCACCGAGTTCAACTCCCTTGTCTCTACACACCCTCAGCTGCCTGCTTTACATTGCCCAAGGCTCGTTTGCGGACTCTCAGGGAGTTCGGGATCACATTCAACGATTGCATGCTGGATGTGATACGTTGTCAAAGGACAAGATCATCGGTCTCGTTCTAGACACTCTGTTTGCGCGTCTGGACGAACTACTCGGCGATCTCGTGGCTATGGTTACCTCCAAGGCCGACCACTACGACCCTGTCGCCGCCACATGTCTCACAATCCTGTACCATATCACTCTGTCGAGTCTGGACCGCCACCTAGACGTTCCTGGATTCTCGGAACTGCCCTCAAAACTCATCGCCACCATTTCAAAGCTGCGTTACGGCGGCCAGGACGTGGTGTCGCTCAAACAGCTGCATTTATTGCTGTGGAAGGTGCTGGTTCAGGAACTAGGGGATCAGCAGACTCTAGACGATACAGCAAGAGCCCAGAGACAGAAATACGACATTCCAGAGGAGGATCCCAGTCTGCCTATCGTTACAGCATCGCCAATTGATTACGAGGCGTTTCGACAGGACGTCACAGCTCGATATCCATCATTCGTGCCGCCGAAATCAATTATCCCTGCCGAAATCGATACCCAACAATCTTTGTCGTCGTTTGTGCACGTTCCTCGGCCTCTCAACGAACAGCAGAGCAACACCCAGCTTCCTGCTCCGCAGGTGCATCTGGCGACACCTGCTCCTTCACCTCCGTTGACTCCAGCTACAACTACAGCCAAGGGACAAAAGGTGAAACGGTCGGTGTACCAGAAGAACCAATCTTTCCCGTTTCTGTTCCCCTCAGACGATGGAGACACGGTTCCGGAGAGTATCAAGGAGGCCGTGGAACTGTTCAGCAGCCGTGTTCGAACAGACGTGGCTACTAAACAGCTCTGGGATGTGCGCAAGGAGTTTATGCGTCAGGAACGAGGCTGGTTGACGGTCGATGAGATGATTGGTGAGTTGACACTGGATCCTTCAAAGGCCTCGCCACTCGAGAAGATTGAACGCATCTACGCCTCTTCTCTGGAACATCTCAATTCGTTTGTGGCAGTGGCTCTCAAGTTTCTGCTCGCCAACATTGTCTTCTTTGCCGATGGAGAAGGCGACTTTGATGGAGACCAGCTGGAGTACATCCGCAACTCTGAGATTTCTCTCAAGGCTGTGTCCAGTGTGATTATCATGCTGACCAAATGGTTCAAGGTCAACCATGTGATGCAGTTTGAACATTTCGCCACGCTTCTGTTTGACACGCGGTTCTTTCTGCTGGTCTACCGCTTCTTTTACGCTCACGATACACTGGAGGCTTCACTACGACGCACCGAGTGCAGAAGCAAGGGGTTCTTTTACAAGTGCATGATGCTCAGTCAGAACCCCGATGCACGTGACTTCGACACCGTCTTCCCCATTCTCACCCCTGTCTCCCCCAACACAGCCCACAATGTCAAACAGGTGACCGTGTTTAATCAGCGGTACATTCAGACGGCGATCAATCTCGTCAAAACGTTGAGAATGATTGTGTCCAAGAAAACGCAGCGAATCATTGTGGTTGCAGAGCTACCAAGCGATACTCTGAAAAAGGCGCTTGCTATTCGTCAGCCCGACCTCAACAAGGCTGTTTGGAACCTGTTCAAAGAGCAGATCCCTTTCAATGGACGGAAATGGAAGTACGCCAATATGGATATCATTTCGCACATTTATCTCAACTGCAAGTTGGATCTGAGAGATGACTGGCTGGTAGGTACCAGTGTCACGTCCGAGGTTGATGACGCCTATCCACAGGAGGTGGCTCTACGAGCTCTCGTCCAGTTTTTTAACACATTGAGGTATCCCAGGCAGATGGAGAAGCTGGGTTTTGTGCGCAAGAATGCGGATTTCTTTGCGTCGGAGGAGGACTAGGGAGCTACGGGTCTGCGAAGGGGTGTAAGCAACCCGTCCAGTGCATCTGAGGCGTCTCCTTGACAACGCGGGCCTCGCCAGAACTCACAAGGCGGTAGTGCCCATCGCACTCCACATTGGTACTGTTCTACACGGCTAGGTAGTCCTCTACCCTGTACTACCTATCTTAGGCACATCGCCTCTAGCAACACAGGAACCTTGGTTGAACGACACCAAGGCGCACATAATGTAATTTTATAGCATACTGAATCAGTCTATTAAGCGATCATCTATTTATCTTCACAGCTTGACAGAACAGAGCCAACAGCTGAGTCTCTGAATACTCAGCTGAAGCTGCCGAGTCTTCTATTCTGGACAGGTGTTGAGCCAGATATCTCACAAACAGTTCCTGAACCTGTGCAGTATCACTTTCAAACGCCCTTCTCCATCCTCTCATTGCCATTTCCAGATCAAAGTCTTGTGAGTCGGTCATGATGTTGTTTGTGGCCAGCTGCTTCAGTTCCGGGATGTCGTAGGTTGAAGATATCACCAGTAGTCCCGTCGCCACGTCTCTGTCTATCGTCTGGATCTGTTTGCCGTAGAAGAAGTCCACCAGAACCTGTACCCATGGTTTTGGATAAGGAAGATGTAGTGTCTTGGACTCCTTTTCAATCATGTCAATGTTGGTAGCAGCGTTGAAAAAGGGCCAGAGACCGTTCAACAGATACGAGTGGACCGGGAATCTGCCTTCTCCTTCACTTGTAATCACATAGTCTTCCTGTTTGTCTTGTTGTAGCACAAGTCTCAGACCTCGGCTTTGAACTGGAGACAATGCACAAGTGAGATGTGCAGCTCGGGCAGTCTCCATGAAGGCCTGTTCCTGGACTTTGGCGTCCCTCACAGCTCTGAACTGGAGCATCAGATCGTTGTACTCGTCAAAGTCACATGACTTGAATTCAGCTGGAGTTGATGGTCTAAAGATGTCAGAGACCTCTAGAACAAAGTTGCTGAGTCCGATTTCAATACCAAGTTTACCAGCAAAGAAGAAACACGTGGAATCAAAGACTGTGCGAGATGTGACATTTGTGACATTTAGTCTGAGTTGTGTAGAGACACAGTATGATTGGGAGTCCAGAAACATGACCTGTACTGACGAGTTGACATGAAATGCGCCAGCTTCTGCGCCCTTGAAGACAATTCCGTAGCGTGAGTTGATCGGCACGTAGAACGGGTACCTAGTGACGTGGCGGGTCATGGCGGAAGAAGTTGAAGATATTGTCGTGTAACTCAGTGAAAGTGGTGAGGTGGGATGAGATGGTTAAGGGTGATCTGAGTCGGGAGAGTTTGTTCTAGCCGGTCAGTATTGTTGATAGAGGCTTAGAAGTAGTATGAGAGCTACCTGAGCACAACCAAAGAGAATTGAGGTCCCTTTCGATGATGGTGTGATTTAGTTTGATGAGCTCAGCCCAGATCTAACGCTGAGTTGTTGTTTGCGTGAAAGAAGACAGTCTAACTGAGTTAGGACTTGGTCATGTGATCTCGGGTGAGGTGGGGTTTTTAGGATCAAGTGACAAAGTGAAATGACCTGGCTTCTGTGTGTGGTGATAACCGGTCAGGTGTTAGTTAAGAGTACATGTCTCCTGCAGATTAGAAGTGAGTGATGAAACCCAATCTCATATTTGATGAGCCGCATAGGTAGATTGAGGACTCTAGACGAGACCTTGCTTACAACACTTCTCATAAGGAGGGACTATGGTTAAGCACACATCTCAAGTATATGACACCAGCTGCTGCCCTCGTATTTTTCATTGATCACTACGAAGTCACGCGTATATCCCCAATTACCATTGATTTGATTAACAACTCTTCTGATCCTGTTAATCAGGGAAAATGACGTCACAGTTGTAGGTGGTTCTGATACGTCGAAATAGCCCCAAATGAGGTCCGACCTGACTAAATAACTGTATATACCACATCCTGAGATACATACAAATCTAATGGACCCCATGAAAGCTTATTTCGGTCTACTTCATTTTTCTCTGATTTGGGTCACTGACTGAGAAAAAAAAAATTGGTCACAACTTCGAATTCTGAAAAAATCTCAAAATTCCCAAAACTCAGAGGGTGATCCATTCAATCAAAACTTTGTTGGAAGATGAAACCATATTAGAGACAACGGGTACATTAGTGAAAAGTACCGTTAGAAATACCGCACTCCAAGGATTCTATTGATACCATTTTTCCACACAGAGACCACCTTCAAATATTTCGGTGATTAGTCAGCAGGTCTGAAAGGACCAAAATGTATAGATACCAGGAACACTCGAACTAAGCAACAGTGCTGGAGTATTGTTAACGAGACCACGGTAGCGGAGACATTAGTCTTTCTCAGCACTAAGGTTCCAATGCCCTAGAATCAACTTTGACGAAGCGAATACGTCTGTCACCGTCAAGCAATAGCCACCTGTTTGTACGTGGTAAGAAGTCCCCACATTCCCATCTGTTAGAACGAGTATGTCTCAGCTCAGATCAGTTCATGTATCAACTACAATCTGGCCGCATCTGGTTATACTTAGACATCTCCACCTTCTCTCCCATAACTGCAACTCCAAAAATAATACACTTCAGCCGGATCACCAATAGGATCGCCTTCAATACACCAACCACCAAAACTAAGGGACCCCCTTGCTTTTGAGGCTGCAAAAATAAATCAAGGCAGACTGTTGAGCTCCACTCTAGCTTAGTAACACGGCAATACGATTCATTTCTTCTTTCCCCCACCTCAATCGTGATTTCCACAGTGGGCTGGTTTTTGCCACACGCGTGAAAAGTTTATCATGCAGTGCTGAGTGCAGGGAGGGTGATCGGGGTGTCAAAAAGTGCAGGTTTTACTGTGACAGCCTGGGTTAATAAACATATCATTCGAAGCGCAATCGCTCGCTGAGTCGATTCATGAAGAAATATGCACCTGTTGTCATACAAAAACCTGCGCTAGAGGTCTTACCCCTTCCCCCTCTTTTCCCTCACCCCCTATACGCGTAATTAACCTTTGGGGTGACGCGAAATCGATTTACAAAAGTTGGCAAAAGTTGGCACCAAACTAAACTCTGCCTCTTAGACAACACACCACGACACACAACATCACACGACATAGTCATTGTAACACGATGAACAACTTTTCCGAAGAAATCCAGGAAAAGCTGTTTGCTCGATGCGACGTGGAGGAGCTGGTGGCTCTTCGTCAGACATGCAAATCTTTTTTCACCACTCTCAACGCTCTGGACGAATCTCTGGTCAAACGCAAAGTGCTTCAGCGGGTACCCTGGTTCTCTGTAAACGACACAGACGCCGGAAATGACACGTGGAACAAGTGTGCGCTTCTGTGCGCGAAGAGATCCGCCCAGGCGTGCAAACGAGGCGATAAAAAATGGAAACTCATGGCCGACCTCCACGTGGCAATGGTTTCCAAGCCGTCCATTGTTTCTGTGGACGCCACCGACATTACCAACTACAGCGACAACAAGGGCAAGGAGGTGCTGAATTCATGCAGCGCCATCTTCGAGGATGCAGAGTATCTCATTCCTTCCGGTAATGGAGTTGTTGACGGTCTCAAAATCAAGACCACTGGAATCGAACTTG
The DNA here is from genome assembly GCA_900519055.1 of Yarrowia galli. Classification (NCBI taxonomy): domain Eukaryota; kingdom Fungi; phylum Ascomycota; class Dipodascomycetes; order Dipodascales; genus Yarrowia; species Yarrowia galli. The sequence continues at coordinate 452,721 of ULGS01000006.1, read as the reverse complement.
ATCTCAAGACATTGCAGGCTTCGACTTCAACATACAAGCCTGCCAAGACCCGAGCCTTTGGTCCCGGAGCAAGCCGACGAGCCCTTTCCGTGTGTTCTCCTTCTGGACTGATTCTCAAGTCAGCTGACAAAGAACAACGGGTCACGTGCGTTGCCGAAAATGACAACCTGCTGCACATTCGAATGCAGAACGTGTTTGATCAGGACCGAGACGAGGATAAAGTCGATTTCGAAGAGTCGGATATGGAATGGCTCATTCACAAACACTCCTGCAAACGAGACAGATCGGGTAACCTCATTATTGATGAAGACAAGTCTGTGCCGTTTCTGCCCCAAGGATCGCATGGAAAGACGTTCATCAAACTTCTCCCGGGATCTGCTGGAGCTCTTGTCACCAAGTACGTCGATACGGCCTATTCGTTCACATACCTCGGTTACGTGGAGCCCACCAAGCAAATGCGACACATTGTCATCTGCTACCTCCCTCGAATGCGTCCGTCTGAGGGCTACAACTACTTTGATGTCTCCATCGACGCCTTTGTGTCCTACAACGGCTACTTTTACCTCTACTACGAGGGCCGGTTCCTCCAGTTGTGGGTTGATCTCGGCAAGCATCGTCTGCTTGAATGGGACGCTCGAAATCTGCTGTATGGACATTCCGATCTTCCCCAGAAGATTGATACGCAGAGCTTGACTGCCTGTCGAGTCGGGTTCCCCACCATGGGCACCATTATGACCACTCAGCCCTACCATGAGCGACACGCCATTGTTCGTGGTAAGAAGGAGCATGGTATGGATCGGTATGTCACCATTGACCAACGACATGGCCAGGCTGTCATTGATCTGCTCACTGGCAAAATGCACATGTGTGAGTACGATCACGAGAAGGATCTGGTGCTTCCTCTTCTGTCTGACCAGAAGAAAGTTGTGTTTGCTTCCATTTCCGAAATGGTCTTTGGTCGTCTGGAGAAGCGATTGGTGCAGTTGCAGAAGAAGGGTCAGGCTGATAGCAACATTGGTTCTTCGTATGCTCAATGGGCGTCCATTTACATCCCCATTCAGTCTTCCAAGACTGCTGGAGCTCGGGCTGGTCCCCGTCGAATTCCCGATTCGGGTCTTTACGATATGGCCAAGGCCGTGGACCACATGTACGCCAAGGGCTCCGAGTATGGCACCTTTGGCGACATTGTGAAGCAGGCGACCAAGCTGGGATCTCGGCCCAAGATGGGCTGTGCTTGCGGTCATTGTGAGGACGATGAGGTGGCAGAGATGATTGACGCCTTTGGCGAGTACGTTGGTTTACATGAAGATGACGACGATGATGATGATGACTACGACGATGACGACGACGATGACGAAGATGAGGATGAGGATGAGGAAGACTGGGACTCAGGCGACTCGGAGGAGGACTACGAGAACGGGTACTTTGTCAAGGAGCGGGATCCTGGCCCTCTCACTCGAGCCGACATCCGAAAGCGGTTTGAGAACGAGCCCGATCACCCCGACGACGACAAGATGTACGCCGACGACACGGAGGAGGACTTTGAGCAGCTGCGGGAGGCGTTTGCCGGTATGCTGCTGAGCCCCGACGACAAGACGTCCGCGATGCGAATGTTTGCTGTGGGTCTCAACGACGGCTACATCAAGAAGAAGCCTCTCCCTCGACGTCACGGCAAGATGTTCGGTCCGTACATGGACGGCTATGCCTACGGTGTGGAGAAGATGGCCAACGAGCTTGTGGCGGACGTGATCAAGGAGGGTGGGTTCGACAAGGCTGCGCGTCGATGAGATGAGGACTGCACTGATGATGAGAGTGAGGAGAGCGAGGACGGTGATGATGATGAAGCTAGCTGGGCTAGCAGTGCCGTTTCCGCAAGCGTCAGTGCAGTGGGTAGTGGGATTGCGGCGGTGGGAAGCAGTCTTTGGGCAGGGTTGACTGGCAGAGCTGGCCGACCTGCGGAGCAGTGAACATGCTGAGTGTGTGTTGGCTGAGTAGAGAGTTATGTAGTAAAGATGTGGCTACATAGTGATGAATTGTTTATTGATAAAAACTTGAGAGCGTAGTGAGAGCCCGACTCGGCAAGAGGTAAGATAAGACCCTGCCACCTGAAGAAGTAGCTTGTAATTTTGAAGTGCAGTATTGCCCAAGATGGGACTCACTGTTAGGTACAGTGGAGGACATACACAAGTAACTGTTACAGCAGCCAGTAATCCATTTCTGAGTCAGGAGGAGTCAATTTGTCGACTCCTCTTCCCTTCTCGGTTTCCGTTTGTTTTTCCAGATGCTGACCTCCAATGCTGTCCTTATATGGCGGATGCACATCAAATGGAAGAAAGAGAGTGTTTTAAAGGAAAAAATCTGAGTTGTGAGAAATGGTCTCGGCGCACCAGAGCAAGTCATGGACCGAGCAGCAAGCGCCTGTACCAATCTACAAGTGCAAGTAACAGCTACTTTGACACGCCTTTGCAAGTTCACTTGTTATCTCTCTTGGTTCAGTCCTCAGCTCAAACTTGAGTTTTACTGAAGAGTAACAAGTGTGTGTCTACGGATATCCCAGAGGTTTGAATCTTTAAAAACACTGCGGTAGACACTCTTAAAGGGCCATTGACACGCTCTTTGAAAAGAAAACGCGTAAAGTCCTCCTTCTGACGCGTCCTCCTTGATGTGCATATCTAGTTAACTATGCTAACTAGCTTAGGTGACAATCCTAACAACAGATAGACATCCTCCAACTCCACGAATACTTGTTCAATTTTGATTTTCGAACTTGGAAAATACTCACCACATATCTAATAGTCCATCTAGCTAGCCTCATCTCGTCCACCACTGTCCCAACTCTACATTCAACCACCCTCCTGTTTCATCTCCAAACTCTAACCACATCACAACATCTCACTATCACCACCACCACATCACCACCATCCATTCCAACATGGACCACCGAGACGCGCTGGACTGGCTGCTGAACGAGATCTTGCCAAAGGACCCGGTTCTCTCGCTGACAGATTATGACGAGATCTTGAATCACGTGCACGACATGGTTTGGGCCGGCCACACCAACGGAGCCGAGTACGACGAGGTGCTGCTCAAAGTGCAACGGGCGGCTCCAGAGTATCTGCCAGGTGTCAACAACTTTCTCAATGTGCTTTCTGTGTTGCTTGAGCAGTTTGGAAACGGGTCTGGGCTGATAGAGCCTCTGGAGAGACTGAAGGAGAGATTACAAGGAGGAGGATTGAACGTGTTGGAGGATGTGTTGGAGGAGGTCAACAGAGAGCAGCAAAAACGAACCAAACAGCAACAATCGTCGTCAGCCAAAATGTCACGTGACAATACCACCACGTCCACCACTGCAACTATGGACCCACTACAAGACCCGTTCTCCACACCTCTATTACACGACATACCCTACATCATCCAGGGACTGCATACCAAGTCGTACCAATGGACGGTGGAGGGCATCGAGATGGACAAAAACATGCCGATTCAGCTGGTGAGTCTGGTGAGTGAGGCTTTGGAGCCGGCTCTTCTGTACAGACAGATCAGAGAGTACCTGGACACTCCTACTTCAGGATTGACGGCTCAGGCTCTCAAGGGAGTTGTTGAACAGGAACTGAGAAACTATCTCGGAGTGGTTTCTGTGCTGGAATCGGAGATTCGAAACAAGGGCGACGTGACACTCAGAAGATGTGTTCTTCTACTGAAAGAAGCAACTCTAGCATTACGTGTTTTGTTTGGACTTCTCAGAGACTGTTCAGGACTGGCAGGAGGCCAGATCTTGAGTGTCGTGTACAAACTCACCTTCGACGGAGAAGAAACAGTATCTAAATTCGCATCTCGAATCCTCATTCTCATTTCCAGCTCGTGGAACGGCATTTTACGACAATGGCTGAGTCATGGAGTTCTCAATGATCCCTATGGAGACTTCTTTGTCACCTTTCGAACCCCTGAGTCGGACGCAGAGTACCAGGAGCTCATCAGACAGGGCAAAGGAGGCGACAGAAGCGGTCTGTTCAATTTTGACAAAACAAACATCCCCGAGTACATCCCTGAAAAAGTCGCCAGGCAGATTTTCGCCACGGGAAAGTCACTTTACTTTGTCAGAGTGGACTGTGGATTGTCGGACTGGGTGGAACGACGCAAGATTGAGCTTTCGGCTGAAGAAATCACCGATCTGAGAGTGTGTGGATCGCTCAAGAAGCTGGTGGACTCAATCTACCAAGAAGTGGTGAGTTACTTGAACACTGTGCTTCGAGACAAGTTTCATCTGGATGACCATCTCCAGGGCATCAAGAGTTATCTTCTGATTGGTCAGGGCGACTTCTTCCAGACTCTTCTGGACAACATTAGTGCTACTCTGGCACGTCCTAGCAACACTCTCTTTCGACACGACCTCACGTCTGCTCTGGAGGCGTCGATTCGCGAAAGCAACGCTCGATTCGACAAAGAATGGGTTCTTCGGAACTTGGACGCACGAATTCTCGAACTGGGCCATGGAGCTCTAGGATGGGACGTGTTCACGCTGGAATATCATCTTCAGCCTCCACTCGAGGGTATTCTGATGGGATCTATGGAGAAGAAGTCGTACCTACGAATCTTCAACTTCTTATGGCGAATCAAACGTGTTTCTCACGCTCTCAACAATGGATGGAGACGGATGCGAATTCAGTCATTCGCCAACGCGCAAAACTCACTGTCGACAATCTGGCCACCTCTCAGGCTCGCCATGGCTCAAATGATCCACTTTATCAACGAGCTGCAGTACTACATCATCTTTGAGGTGATTGAGACGAGCTGGACGAAATTGCAGGAGAAACTGGTGGCCCAGGTCACTGTGGACGAGCTACAAAACCTCCATCAACAGTTCCTCCAGGATATCATGTCCAAGGGTCTGTTGCATACAGACAATCTGGTGGCAGATCTGCATTCTCTTTTGAAACACGCCATCAAAATGTCAGGACTGGTGGATGGAGTGTTTGAGATCCAGTACCAGATTCTGGCTGGCGTGGAAGCAGACAATTTCACCGAGAGATTGGCAACTCTGGCAGAACAAATTGCTCTGGTGCAGAGAGGATTCGAACAGGGAGTGGTTTCTCTGCTGAGAGTCCTGCGAACAGTCAGAGACGAAGATGTGCAGTTTTTGACGACTCGTCTCGACTTTAACGGATACTATCATAGCAGTGTCTAATAGCACACTCAATGTACGTAATTATTTATACAAATCAACTACCAATGACATACAGCGCTTCTACTCGTACTGCTGTACTTAGAAGAATTCATTTCACTACGGCTGGGCTACAACTGAGCCCTCACCTTGGGTTCATCTCACTCGAGAACAACAGCGTCCATCTCGACCTGGAAGCCAAGAGGAAGAGCAGCGACACCAATGGTGGTTCGGGCAGCCCGGTGCTGGTCAAAGTACTTGGCGTAGACCTCGTTGATCTCGCCAAACTTGCCCATGTCGGTCACGTAGATGGTCACCTTGACAATCTTGTCCCAAGAGGAACCAGCCTCGACAATGATGTTCTTGAGGTTCTCGAGCACCTGGACGGTCTGCTCCTGGAGAGTGCCCTCGTGCTTAGATCCATCGGGCTTGAGAGGGACCTGGCCGGAGACGTAGAGGAAACCTGAGTTAGTAAACGGTAGTGAGCGGCCGTAGGTCGCGAACGGACAACATCCAGTTAAACGCCACAGTAACGTAGGTCACGAGCAGGCAACGACAAATGTAAAGTTGTTCTGGCGAGGGTAGACAACCAATTGAGTCACCCACCACTTGCCAGCCACGGCCTGCTTTCACAGGCTCAATTGCGTAGTCCATTCGCCGCCACCAACAAGGTACCACTGCTTGAATGTCGCAACAGCTTCAATGCCACCAATCCATGTAGAGACGAGACAGCCACCATCACCATCAAGCAATTGAGCAACGATGACCATCCCACTGCTTATCGCATTGCTGCCGTCCACGGTGGCACTCAATTGATCAATTAGTGGTGACGTAACTGCAGTCGTGGCATCGAGACAGTGACACCAAGCGCCAGTAGCAGTTGCCGCAAGCGTCACTTCGGTACAAGGCCATTGCTGGGGCCATCGCTGTGCTATTTGTGACCGTCTTTGTGCGATTGACAGCTGTGGCGATGACCGGTCTGTGTCATGTCGGTGTTGTGGTGTAGTGGTGTAATGGTCATGGTGACATGTCATCGAAAGGAGTGCTCAATTGGTCAGGACATGGCATCATGGCAAGGGCTTTTTGTGTCTGTGTCTGTATCGCTGCTGTCGTGGCATGCTGTGTCTGCTTCTGTGTTGTCGAACATAACTCGTGCTACGCACTCGTTCTGTTCTATGGGTCCGTGGCTCGTGCTTCGCACTCACCACTCAGCGGGGATACTCACCTCCAGCCTTGACAGCCTGGGAATAAGCGGCAACGGGCTTGGGAGCCTTATCGGTGTTGAAGGGAACGGCAGACATGTTGTTGATTTGTCGGGTGTGTGTAAAAGGTCGGAGACTGCTGATGGTGGAGGGTTTAATAGTGTACCTGGCTCGGAGAAGTGACTCAGTGCGCAAGAGGGTTAGGGCTGTGGTGGAGAACGCTCTGGATTGTGTCTTTCGGCACAGCAGGGGTCGGAAAGTGGATTTGAAGATACTCATGTGGAGCTGGCGATGCGGCGGTTGTGGTGGTGTTCTCAGAATTTCCCTGACGTGTCTGTGTCGTCTATTTGAGAGTGTAAAAGGTTGGGTTTGCTCTCTGGCGGCGATGTGGATAAGCTAATTGCGACTCGGTTATAAGCGCATTTCCAACTGTAATTGAATGTGGGGTACAGCAAAACGGCTCCGAAAATCAGGTACGACTTATGGAGTCGGTGAGGAGTTATTAGTGGGGACAGCGGCTTTATGGAAGAGCCGACTCAAGGCCAAGTCCGGATAATTGGTGGATGTTTACTTTGGGGCGATGTTGGGGGGGTTACAGTGGATTACCTAATACAAAAGAGACTGAGTGTGTTGATCAGAATGGCTGAGTTTTGATCCTGGAAAAGATCTGAAAGTTGGGTTTGATCCGTAAAGAGCAGTTGAGTCCGCTGGAAACCTTTTCAAAGTGATTTGTCCTCTGTTGGGGGAGTTGTGGCGGTACTTTCAACCGGTTGTGGATGCTACAAAGACCCCACTCTCCAGTCTGGACTCATTTCGTTGAGAGAATCGAACCATTTCAAAACGAACTAATTACTCTTCAGGCTACTATTCCTAAGTGTCTACCACGACGATGACAGTCGTGATGAGGAACGGTCTGATGTGGAAGCGAAGGAGACTGCCAGGATGCCGAGTGAACAGTTTACATAGATTTATACATTCTTTGATTGTATGTGACACCGAGTTTGTGCTGTGAGAAATCGCGAAGTTCTACATACTGTAGTTTTGTCATGAGCTTACTGACAGTTTCTGTCTGAGGGTGGTGCAAAAATCTTTGGTCCCAACTCACTAATTACAGTAATCTCATTTAGTGAGTTGGGAGTTGTGTGACGCTACTCCGTGCTCAATCAATCCACGTGTATCAGTTGTATTAATCTGTGTATGCTATATATGTATCAAGCGGAACTCTCCTTGGGGTTGTTTCTAACCCATCGTGCTCTCAGCCATCTAGCAATGTAGACCAGAGCAAGCAGAACAGGCACCTCGATGAGAGGACCGACAGTAGTGGCTAGAGCTTGTCCTCCCTGGGTTCCAAAGAGAGAAGCGGCAATGGCAATGGCCAGCTCAAAGTTGTTACTGGCGGCAGTGAAGCTCTGAGTCACGGAAATGGCGTAGTTGAACTTTCCGACCTTGAGACAGTAGAGCATGGTTCCACAGAAGGTGATGAGGAAGTAGACGACCAGAGGAGCCGAGACTCGAAGCACAGAGATGATCTGGTCCACCACTCGAGCTCCCTGAGATGCAAATAGGACAATGATGGTGTAGAGAAGGGCAATGAGAGACAGGGGAGAAATCCACTGGATGAACTTGTGCTCGTGTTTGCTCCAGTTGGGAATCTTCTTGAACATGAACCGGGTAATGAGAGCGGCGGCCAGAGGAATGGCCATGAAGATAGCCACGTATTTGGTCACTGAGCCGTAGTCCAGGTGACCAACATGAGGGTCGTGGTTGTGGTTCTGGGAGACGTAGTTGACCACAAAGTATGCAAGAGGAGGGAAGAGAATGATTTGAAGAATGGTGTTGAAGGAGACGAGAACAGCGCAGTAGAAGCTGTCTCCAAATGCAAGTTCGTTCCAGATGAGAACCATGGCAATGCATCGGGCAATACCCACAATCATGAGTCCTTCTCTGAGCTCGGGCTTATCGGGCAGGAAGGCCCAGGCAAGTCCAAACATGAGAGCTGGGGACACGATCCAGTTGATGATGAAAGACACTGCGAGAGATTTCCACATATCGCGGGTTCTGAGAGCTTTGGGAAGGTCTTCAAATTCAACCTTGCACAGAATGGGGTACATTGTGAGCAGCAGTCCAATGAAGATGGGAACAGAGACACCTGTGAAAGTCGTACTGTTGAGATCAGGACCTGCAGAGTCCACAAAGTTGCCAATGATGATGCCAATAGCCATAGCTAGAAAGACCCAAAGAGGCAAAAGAGTCGAAAGCCATGGTAGTCGAGGATTAGGAGGTGCTGGAGTCTCGGAAACGAATTTGTTGCTGTTCTCGTAACACTCGCAATCATCGAGACACTCGTGGGTGTTGTAGTTTGCCTTCTCTTTGCTTCCAGTAGGACTGATAGATGCTGCTTCAGGACTAGTGATGGTGTAACATTCACAGTCCGTAGGACAAGACTCATAGACCACGTTGGACATTTGAGCTGTTGTGATGGTTGTGTGGGGGTGGTTGAGGGTTGTCGTTAGTGGGGTTTGTGTCGTTCTTGGATGGTCCTTTCAATCCGTCAGAACACTTCTGCTTTATATACATCAGACTGCAAACTCCGTCGGAGTCCGACAAAGTAAATCTGAGATTTAGCCTATTTGGGAAATGATGCATAGATGGAGTGTGTGAGTGGGTCTACCTAGAATGGGCAGAGCTGCCTCAATCGCGAATTTATTAGTACTTTTCGAACCCCCTAGTTATGCTGAATTTAGCCATCTACTTTTCATCTCAATCACACCCCTCAATCGCGAGTTTTGAACACATCTGCCCCCATCGAACACCTCCACCGAACTCTAAAAAACGGACCCCGACTCTGCGCAGAGTGGACCCTGAAAAGAGGTTACCAAGGAGAAAAAATTTAGGCAGCAAATTAGAACCGTTGGAAGCGGTCTAGAACGTTTGTGGCAAAGCCAAGACATGTCATTGGTAATGGGATTTGTCACAGAAAGGGTCACGGGTTTGGAAATGGAAGATTGAGGAATATTCCAGCATTTAGTGCTGTATTTGTCATTCACCGAGTAGCTATTAGATCGTGGCTAATTGGAGTATCAGAGCATATAGTACGGAGCGGTTAGAACAAGGAAGTCCAGCTGTCATACAATAGCTGCACAGCCGTACGTGCTGCTTTGGCTGAACAAGGGAGTGATGTCTTGGAGCGTTATCCTCCAATGTTGTCGTCCAATAGTCAGTGAGAGGGCTGTGCAGGTATACACACACACGCAGGCTTTTGTCGGTGATTGAAAGGTGTCGATCTTGCAGCATGTGGGATGACTCCATAGGTGACTCAGGATCGTCCACAATGTTGGTGTCATGATATTGGCATGAGCAGCAGAATCAATAGTGCTACTGTCCGGCTACACTGTAGAATGACAGTCCTACGAAAACCACTTGAAGCAGTCATGATCAATTACTTTACATTGATGTTGTATGTACGTAAGCGTTGTGTGTGTGACCCTTTATGGCGACAAGGGGAGTCCACACTCGAGTGAAGAGCTGCGGCGTTAGGGGGTATCAAGGTCTTGCTCTCCCTAGGCAGCAGAGGTGCTGCCGGCAGAGGTGATGGCACCTTGGCGGTATCAGGTGGTATCGTGTATCAACTGTTGGCGGCGAGACGTTGGAAAATGTCCGCTCTCGAGTCGTCGGATGCCGAAAATCTGAATTCTGCGTGAGTAGGGAAAGGTTGTTCTTAGCCGAAGCCTTGTCATGGTAACGTAAGCTGCTCATAAGGTGCGTTCAAGATCAGCAGGCCCCGACAGTGTGTGTGAAGTAGGCTCTGAGAGAAGATCTGTGTAGAATGGCACCTTATGACCAGCAGAGAATGGGCACGACAACGACAGCACAGCACCTGTCATTCTTGTGTGATCCATTCCCGACCATGGCAATCTCCAGCAGCATTGAAGATGAGATAGGATACTCACTGTGGTTCTTCCGGCAAAGGGACACAGACATGAGGGACGAGCCTAGACGAGACGAGACGAGAGGGGCAGGGAGCTGTGTTAGTAGGAAGGGCGTCGTCGTGGTAGGGTGTTGATGGTAGCGGAGGGTGTGCAGGTCTGTCTGTGGTCTGTCTGTGTCCGCTGTGAGAAGAACTGATGAAGGAGAAGAGAAGAGGAAGACGGGGGCAGGAGCCCTCTATATAGTTATTTGGTTTGTTTGGGGTTGGCTCTGTGCAACTTATGCATCGTCGGATTAAGGTGGACTACATAGAGGGGCGTGGTCATGGGTGTGGCTGCATCTGGCAGCCCTTAGCGAGATCCCAATCCAATCATAACAAACGGTTACCGAGGATACCAAGTGCCCAACCAAGCCCAGAAGACAATCTGTAAGAGCTCTTAAAATGAAACAACGCAGTTAAGGATCTGTACAATAAGGTCAACTGAAACCAATGAAGATCTACAAGAATACAACTACAGTAGCTACGATACAAGACACTACAATCAATGATTCGGGTGCGGACTCTGTGGTCCAAAATGTATTAACCCAAGAGGTTCGGAATTTCACCTACTCCTCTGAAAAACTAAATGAATAGAACAGGTTCAGTTAGTCTACTCCTTCTGTGAGGTTCGACTCCTACTCCTGGAATGAAGACGGCTCTGTGGCTTGCTCTGGCTCTTATCGCTCTTTGGACTTAGTGGCAACTGGCTGGCCTCGGCTCTCTGGCCCTGGCTCCTGTCTTGTGCTCTGGCATTTGGCGCTTATTGCATCTGTGGACTCATTGGCTCTTGCTCAGGCAGAATAGCTCTTATTGCTCTTTGGACTTATCGGCGATGTAGGCTCTTATTGCTCTGTGGACTTAGTGGCTCTGACTCAACCAACCCTGTTGCCTTTAGCTCAATGGCTCTGCTAACAGGTAAAGGTGGTTTGCTCTGATCTGAGTCTTACGGCCCTGCAGGACTTACTGCTCTCAATTCAGACTGACTCACTGCCTCATGGGACTTATTGTGTCTCTAACAAAGCTCTTATTGCCTCGTGGGACTCATTGGCTCTTGCTCTGGTAAAGCCCTTATCGCTCTTTGGACTTATTGGCTGGCTCTGGCATTCGCTCTGACTCAGACTTCTGTCGCTCTCTGGCGGCTCTGGCATTCGCTCTTTCTCTGGCGTATCAGCTCGGGCTCTTATGCGGCTCTGGCTCATCTTGTAGTGGCTCTGGCTTGCTCTTTTGACCATGTATGGCGTCTGTCAAAGCAGATCTTTGCTCTAGTGGTTGCATGTTTCAGCTCTGGCAGCTCTGGCATTTCAGCTTGGCTCTTCAGATTCTAGGCGGCTCTCTCGAACAGGACTTGCACCTGTGAGACATTCACAAAGGAGTTTCACCCTGTGAGTAATGAGGAGCTTCTCAAAAGGATTTTCACCCTTGAGTGTCTCGATGGCTCGGGTACTGGCACAATGGCTCTGACACTGGCTCTCTGGCGGCTCTCCTGACTTTTCAGTAGGCGCACTTAACTCATGGCATTTTCAGCTCATGGCGGTCAACCTGTGGATTCATTGACACGAACAAGAGGGTCAACCCGAAGGAATTATTGACTATTCTCAAGCGGTCAACCATAGGACTTACTGACATCTTGGCCAGGTGGTCTTATGAAGTACTCGCCTCTCGAAGAACTCGCCGATTTCAATCAGCTCAAACGCTCTACCAGAGGCTGTCGCACTTCTCTCGGGGCTCATGCGGTAAACGCGTCATTGCCTCTAGACCAAATTGGGATAGCTGGATTCTCACCACATTGCCCCAAACAACTCAAGCGGATTCTTAGTCCTCGTTGTATCGACTCAAACGGACTGTGTGTATCCTTGCGGACTCGTCCTCGTCTTTGAGACAGGTCTGCTTGTCAGCTCTGCTTCTCAGCAGGCTATAAGAGGCACCTTCCGTCTCCATAATGACTCAGAGTGAACTGGTCTGATTCTGATGAGAAAAGAGGGAGATGGAGGGGGTTTATATATTTCTGGCCGAGGTCATTATAGTTCAAGGGGCAGGGCTGGTGGCAAAAGAATGTGCATAGGGCATGCATGCAATATGCAAACCAGCCTTTTAGCTGCATGATACGAAAGACAGGGAAACGGGTGGAAGGAGATGGAAGAGATGTGGGCGTGATATGAGGCGGCTTGGGATACAATAAAGAGCTACAGAACACCTTGATATATCACGTGACCCCTTGTGAAAACTCCTAGACTCACTGATCACATCTCCTGACAATTTCTACCTCCTTTTCATGGTCGGATCTCCTTGCATATACGAGAACCTTATTTTACCCCTAGGAAGATACTCATTCTAAAGAACACTGTGGAATGAAGAGACATTCCTGAGCCGCTGAAAAAGCCCCTACCGGAAGACTTCATCCCGGTTCATCCGCGGGTGGCGAAAAACTAAGTTATTTTGTCATCCAATGTCTTTTAAGGCCCAAACTAGCAAAAGTGTTGAGCCCCGATTTGTAAACAGGTTAGAGACAGAACATATCACGGAGTGGCAAAAAAGAACAGATACTCTCTTCGCACATGGAAAAAGAATTGCAGCACCCAGGATTCTCGTATGGTCTCCCACTACAATACTAACTGGGCTCTCTGGTGCTTGACTATGGCTGATCGGACGGGAAGCCGTATTTTCACCAGGATATGGCCGCAACTGACGATTTTGGGTGTTGGATGTAGACGTCGGGACGGATATGTCACGTGTCCCCGTTTTTCAGTAATAGAATGTCTTTCTGGATCTTTGGAGAGTGATCCGTGGAGATGGCATGAACTCAAGCTTTTGAATACCACCATTTTCACAACTGCTACAGGGCTCAGAGTGACAAACCACCTTGATGAGGTTGTAGAGACGGTTCTTGAGATCTGGCCCAGCTGTTTTTATTTTCATTTAGACTCATAATCAAAGACATAAGCCCAAAGCTTCTTCAAGTCTGAGATCTCGCCAGACAGCTCAAGCAGTAGTTTAATGCAGATAAGGAGTTGGTTGGGCCTTCTGAGACGGGTGTTGCACATGAATGTGTTTTCACTCGACTCTGAGGTGTCATAACAATACTTCGATCACGTGGTTTACTTGGACTATCATGTTGTAGGCCAGAATAGGGTTCAGACGAAGCGAGATCGAGACGAGCGAGAGAGGTCGTGAGAGTGATCCAGAAGGTGCTACGAACGGAAGAAGTGACAACAAAGGTAAGGAATCAAATTAGAAGTTCAAGCTGACTATATAATAGGGGGAAGGGTCGACATGCAGAGTTTTCGATTTAAGGTTTGAATACAACATATCATCTTAGTCACGTGACTCATCCGTCACTCCATTTGGTGTACGCCTCAATAGTCAAGATCATATGATGCATCAGTGAACTTGGTAAAGACGAATTTTTGACGATGCGAAAATGTGACTGACAAAATAAGTGATCCGTAACCGGCCTCTCAATAACTACTCTACAACATGAACACAAACATCCCTGTGGCGATTCTGGCGCATATGAAGCCGCAGACACTGGCTAATCTCATTGAGGCGTGCAGAGAGATTGAGGAGATCAGAAAACGAGTTTATCCGAAGAGGTTGAAGAGGAAGGCAAAAGAAGGTGGTGGAAGAGTTAAGAAGAAGAGAAGGGTTGAGGGCGAGCCAAAATTCACGGACCAATCTGTTAAACAGGAGACTTGTTATGACATTGACCTTGAGACTTGTCATGAGGCGGATTGTTCGACTGACTCTGATGATGATGATGATGATGATGATACCACTATGAGAGATGTTGATGATAGTGAAGGGGACGGTGACACGAAAGGTGGCATGAAGGATGATACGCAATCACATCAGTCGGCCCCGGGTGACTTTGAATCAACAATTGACCCGACATTGCTGTCCTACGATTATGAGTCTAGTTCAGCAGCTACAAGCTCCAGTGCAACTTCGGCTTCTGATGCAATGGCCAACAATACCATTCTTCTGGCAGGGACTGCAGGAAGCCATATGGCAGCTACAGGTACATCCATTGAGTCACCGACAGCCCCTGCCCTGATCCATTCTAGTTTGGGAACAGACGTGGTACTTCGAGCTGCTGCTGTATCTGGAGTGGCTGTTCTCAATACTTCGCCGGTACCTTCTACTGCTAGATCACCGACTACCAATTCTGAAACGTCCAACCCATCACAAGGGCGTCCCCCCACCTCACCCATCTCCGACACCATGTCTGGTATCGCTTTAAACAAAGACGGACAGTTTGTGTGTGGCTTTGAAGGCAAGTGCAAACTCGCTTATAAAAGCCGAGCGTCTGTTTATCGCCATTGGGTCAGTCGTCATAATGTAGCTCCTCCGTTAAAGTGTTCCCAGTGTTCTGCTCGGTTCTGGGCTCTAGCTCAGTTAGCTTGGCATGAGAGGAGGTGTGAGGGGGGTGGTTAGAAGTACAAGTAATACAGATGTATGAGAAAGTACGACTAGGAGTACGGTGTTGGTACTTATACAGCAGTTGTTCAACGTGCTGGCGTTGATTGACAGCGAGTTTTTCATTCGCAACGTCTGCAAATATTGTTGTGACAATGTTCACTTGCAACTAATGACCTCTCCAGACTATAGGAGCTGAATGGGGTGTGTATGGCTCAGCAAGCAAAAAGACCAGATGACAAGATTTCAACAACACAAATGTGACACCGAGTCCAGCCAAGTACTACGAACGCCACCGTAGTCTCTCTCATACATATATTTCCACAATCCACCCCTTCCACCTCATCCCCAATTTCTGCCCAACTATTTGCCATTAGTTCATCAACCTTATACTCAGTTGACACAACTCAACATCTCCATCTAGTTTAGCCAATGTTATTCGATCGGTTCATTCTTCGAGAGATGCTCTATTACCGCCGCTGTATTTCTGGTGATGAAATCTCCATCCATTTCCGTCACATCCACCCACTCCCCTAACAGGGTAACGTGCTGACATTTACCGGACCCAAAAGTACTCTAGGGTTTAGGTTACCCGGCACTCCCAGTGACACCCCATATATACTCAACCTTTCGCTCTCTTCTTCCTCCACACATCGACACAAAAAGGTATGTATCGCACAAACCACAGCTGTGGCGACTCAAATGATTAAGAACTTTACCAATTGTTCCAACCGACTTCTGTGAAGATAAACCGGCATCGTTAAGCCTTTATGAAGACTCAAACGACCGACCTTTGTGTCACTTGTTTGAAGACCGTTTGCTAACCTCAGGTGAGACACGAAAACAGTCGGACTGGACAGCTTCAAGGATGATTCTTCGACCGGGCGGACATACGCGGGGGGCTTACATAAAGCGTCACAAATGTACAGTGGCGTGGGCCCTCGGTGCTTGATGATACGGTCTTTTCTGAGTCTTGTTGGATGGTAAAGTCTTTGCTCTTTGAGTACGCTAACATCAGGTTTGTGCTATGCACGCTTTTCTGTGGTGACCCTGGTGACCCTGGCGGCCGATTCTTCCCTGAGCCGGCCGCCTTTTGAAATCTACTGGATATCGCTACTGGCGGTAGTCAGGAGAGGCCTTCTCGCAAATGATGTTATATTCACACTGTTTGAGGGACTGACATCTCTATGAACATTAACCTTATACTGATTTAATGAGACTGATGCACATTGGAAGGCCTCCTTTGATGATGATACCCCCTTTTCTTCTTTCCCCCTTTTCTTCTTTCTATATAGCGAACATGATATTGAACACACAAACACTTTTTGAGAGCTCTCGGTTAGCGATTCCGAGTTGGTAGAGAGACGTGCATGTAAATTGGATCGACATTGCAGATTTTTCTAGAACCCAAATCTTGGCAGGTGAAGACGATTCTTGAGACTCTGATTTGCTGTCTATGAGGGCAAAGGCTCAGTTGTGACGGCAATGTGGTTGGCGGTGTGGTTGTGTGCTATAGAGCTTTATACCACGTTTACAGAGCTGTTTGTATTCTACAGCTCCGCATTGTGTATTGTTTCATGCTGTACACTGTTTTGGACTGTACCTCATTGGCGTGCCTGGTGTGCCTGGAATTCTACAGTGTTGAGGTTTGGTACAGTGTTGGGTGCAGTGAGAAGGTGATACAGTGTAACTACCAATAAACCAGATGACGCATTGTGGGGACTCGTGAATCTGAGGTTTCGTATGCCAAGCAGATTGTGTACAGTCTATACAGTGTATTCAACGGTCTTTTGTCTCCATACCGTTTCTCTACAGCGTAGACTGTGACGTTGGCCTGCTGCAAAGATCGACAGAAAGAGGTCAAGCGAGCAGACCGGTTTACAGAGGCTTTAGACTACAGTGCGATACGTAGGGCACGTATGGGACGTACGGAGACGGCTTTTCCCATGCCTGTCTCTCTGGCCCGTAAACTTGCCTTGTCTTGTCTTGTATCGCAGCTGGGTTCAATAGAATGCAGTTGAGATTGGTTTGGAGAAGCAGCAGGGTGTTTTCTGGTGGCAGCCAAGGCTATGGGATGGCTGGTTAACGTGTGGATGTGCGTAGGCGGTCGTCGGGTATGTACACGAGTAGGTGGCTGCTTGATTGGGGTGACTCTGAGGCCTAAAAACGCTGTCCTACAGATGAGGTTCTGTACATAGCCATACCCAAAATAACTCACAAACCCACTACTCGAGCCTCGGTAGCGATGGTCTGGTGAGGTTGTTCCTCTCACTCTCGCTCTTTGGCTTCACTCGTTACTTTTTCCCTTCTGCGAACGTTGAACTTCGAGTTTGGGCCGGTTTGGATTTGGCAGTTGGGTTGGCATATTGGACGGGGAGGCCTGGCTAAAAAGAAAGTGGCAAGAGCAGCCAGGTGTAGGTGAGCAGCAGGAGGTCGGAGTAGTTGGTGATGAATGAGGGAAGACCATTTCAAGGTCGCAGAGAGAAGAGTGAGCTTGTGGGCTTGTAGAGTGACCTGGTAAAGCTCCGCACACTCTACAGTGTGTACTCGTACTGTACACCTCTGATTACCAACTACTGAGAACCAACTACTGATAACCAACCACAACTGGTTGTCCGTTTGTGACCTGCGGCCACTCACTCCCTGTAGCTACATTGCCATCTCGATCTGGGCTTGTCTTAGATAGTGGTCTGTGTGGAGGTGTGATGGAAGTCTTGTTGAAGAGCATGATAAGATTAAGGATAGAGGAAGCAACAAGTGTTGGCAATCAGGAGCATAGCCTCGTAGCTACGATTACATACTCGCTACTCAAGCTGATGATACAAATCTTGGATTCGGCTTCAATGATGTTTACCACGGTTTTCCTACTCGTGCCCTACTCACCGACCATTCCGAATATACGGTGTGTGCAGTTGGCATGTCCGTGGAGGTGCTGCTGACATGTACAAAAACAGGGCGAAAAGCCCAAACTGGGACAGTCCATACAAGGAAAATGTTTGATTGCAATTTTCAATGTAGGGATGAAAAGAAGAAAAATAGGCTGGAATGTTCACCAGCCACAGTAATACGTGTTGCCTCTGGGTATGGCCAATTAAATTCGAGAAATATAGGCCGTCTGTACTGGCTCCTCTCTTGACTTCAACCCTGACCTGACGGTTACAATTGGCAGAGTTGGAGATTGACACTATCCGTGCCGTTGGAGTTTACTGGGCAGGATGCAGCTGCAAAACGCACAGCTCGACGTCATGGAGGCACGGGCCCAATATGTTGACTGTAGAGGTGGGTCCCGGAATGTAAGTGGACACGGGAAAGTGATACAAGAGGTCACACCGACTCGAAATCGACCCTGGAAGTTGCTACGATGGCTGCCACGGTGACAGCAATGGTGCGACGCAATAGAGTTGATTTGGCGGGCCTCACGGGCGGAATTTGCTATACAATTGAGTTAATCGATGACAGTGGAAGGGGAGGAACGGGAGAGACGGGAATGGGGCGATGAGGACAAAGGAGAATAATTGCGAAAAATGGGGGGAAATCGCTAAAAATGGGTTGACGGCTAATTGCTGCTATTGGAGACACGGTGACCAGGATGAGCTCAAAGCCAGCCCGATTGAACGTCCCCAAACACGAATTATGGGGTACTCCGACCAACTATTGTCTGAAACCCATTCTCCAATAGACTCAGAGACAAGCTCCAAAGTCAAAGGGAAAAAATAAACCTGGGTGCAGATGAGGAACAACGACTGCAGTGGCGAGAGAGGCTGGGGAGGGCTAATTTGAGATTTCGATGGTGGTCCGAAAATAGCCGGAAAAAAGGCTGGAAAAATCGAGAATAATAAATGGAGCCTACCAGAACACCATAGATACGCGAGAGACTCCGACTCCATTCCTTGGCTGCCCAAAACGGGCAATCCTATAGCGTCTCCCCGCGTCTCCAAAACTGGCTGTAATTAGCCCGTCTGTGTCAATGCAACATTGGATGGGCGGGGTTACGTCTTGTAGTCTTGTACGTCTTGTAACATCTATGATAACGAGTGGGGCGTGTTGCGGCGTGTTGCCCCGGGGCTAATTACGTCACCAGTGCCATTCGATTGGTTTTGTGTTCGTAGGGTCCGCTTTCGACTGTCTCAATTGATGGACGGCCATTGAGCATATGGTTCTATTGTTTAGAGTGGTGCCTTAACAGAGTGGATCAGGGAGTCAACGGAGAAGTGCAGTAATAATAGAAGATATGGCGGGTTAATAAATGGGAACAGATGGGGTAAATTAGCGGCACGAAATCAGCGACACAGATACACGCTTAGCCGCCAACCAAACCTGCTTTATCCACTCCACTCCGCACTATCACCCCACTCTACAGACCCACATTGACCCGGCTGGCAAGCCAGAGTTCGGTCCGATAGAAGCAATACACGTGGACGGGTAGACGGATAGGGCGGAAGATAGTGGAGCAGTGAACGAGTCACGTGAGTGGTGAGGTGGTAATGAGGACTACGGTGAGGCCGTGAGGACCATGTATTAATGACTGTGACTCTGGATGACAGCCAGTTATCGTGGCCTGCACTCTGCACTCTGTACATTGTCTTCAACCACTACAAGTAGAATGTCCACACGCACAGAACTGGACTCTACCAGGGTACAGCTCCACCATCACGCATGTCTCGTATCTCATTGCTCCACCGAGCTGAGTTCGCTGCAGCCGGGATGGGCACGATGACGGTGAGACAAGGACAGAGTGTAGGTTGATGAGCTTGAGTGTGAGTGTGAGGCGTAGCAAGGCATTTAGAGGGGTAGTAGAAAACGACACAAAAGACCCGGCCAGGTGACAGTGAAGATGGTTACGTTGACACTATCAGGTGGCAAATGCATTCAGCACAGCTACACGTCGCTATGACTGATGACAGTCCAGCTGTACACTATCGCTTGCTCCCGATGTTGGGCACCTGCAGCAGCTCTGGAGATAAGCGGTGGCAAGATACGGAAGAGGCGGGAGGGGCAGCGTGGGTCCCTGGCGCTTCCAGCAATGTGGAGCGATGATGCGGCGGTCTTTGGCTAGGGTTTGCCACGATTTACCAGCGATAACATTGATATTTGCCGGTCCTGTGGCGGTGTTGGGTGGAGGCAAGAATGGGAGGTGGAAACAATGGAATTGAGCGGAATAGTTGGTTAGAAAGAGCAAATCGGTGTATTTCGCTTTGGTCAATCCAACAACACCAATTCCATAGCTACCACGAATTTACTCGAATTACCACGTTTTTCCAAGCCTCATCAGCCCGCCAATACAACCACCCGAATTAAGTTGATACTCCCAACCTAGAGTGGTGTGAGCGAAATATCGAGGTGGTGCAAAGTGGCGACAGAAGAGTGTGGAAAACGGGAGATGGACGGTCGGAAATCGACAGCCGTCGCGAGGTGTCTGAAACAGCGGGAAAACACGACATTCACGGGAAATTCAATTGCCGGCCGAAATTTCAGCCAACCAACGTCGTTTGTGCTGACTTGAAATGTACATGCTGCATGTCCATGTAGATGAAGAGCGGAAGGGGGGAGTGTTGAAAGTGGTGGTTGTGGGTGGAATCGAAAAACGCAAACCACTAGTGGCTATTTTGAGAGCTTATGAATACGACTGTGCAATTTCCAGCTCGATCGGGCCACTCAAACACCCTCTATCATCCCCCCAAATCGTCCACCATTCATCCTCTTGTAACACAACCTAATTATTAGCTTCTGGATGTGGACCAACCCAAACGGCCATTAAGAGTGTGCATGGTGCAAACGCTAAAGGCTGTGGAACAAAGAGGCCGGTGAGCTTTGGCTTTCACTTGCATATCCACTGACAAGAAAAAATGGGAAAGCTTATTCACAGTAGTCCATATATCTTCCCCGTAGTCCTGGCTCTGGGGGTTCACATAAACAACCAAAGACACACAATACTCACAATGGTATCCACACGATCTTCCATGCGACGACAGTCCGCCCGTCTGGAGCGAAAGCGAGAGCTCTCCGAGGAGCAGCCCGTTACCAAGAAGCAAAAGCTCCAGCAGAACGAGACTCACGAAATTGAGGACACAAATGCCCTCGAGGAGACCCACGACCTGGACAATGTCACCAACAGCTCCAACAACACATTTCCGGACTCGGACGACTCCGAGTCCGACTATGACGACCTGCCCTCGTTCAATTACGTCCCCAAGTACGTGGACATGGACATGGGCGACCATATGCTGGACCTGGACGTTCTCACAGACGACATTTCTGTGCTGGACGAGCAGTTCGAGGACACTGACAACACCGATGTCAGTGATGAGGAGGTCAAGCAGGTCGAGCTGCCTACTCTCCCTTCCGCTCACATCCACCACCACGACACTGCTGCTGCTGTTGCTCCCGTTTCTCACACTCCTGCTGTTTGTGTCGGAGCTGAGTCGTCGGGGCACAAGGAGCTTAACATCAACACTGACTTTATGGACTTTTTCGCCACCGACAACACCCACGACACTGACGCTGTCACCACCCCCACTGTTGCTGCCGACGAGTGCTGTGAGCGATGGCCTATGGTTGACAAGAACGAGCACCTCAGCTCCTTCTCCACCCTCAACGCCTTCATCCCTGTGCCTGTTGAGTCTGTGCCTGTCTCACCCGTGCAGCCCGTGGCTCACGTGGCTCCTCAGCAGATGCCTCAGCAGATGCCTCACATGAACCAGCAGCACCACATGGGCCCCATGATGCAGCCCGTCTTCCACCAGACCCCCTCGCTGGATATTAACGACATTGTTGACTCGTCAGCCTGCTCGGACTCGGACTCTGTGTCCGCCTCTGACTCGGCTCTGTGGACCGAGCGATACAACTCGATCCCCATTTGCGGCTTCCGAAACTCGCTGCAGCGAGACGACTCGTACCAGTCGTTTGTCAAGTCCAGCATGACCAAGAGCAAGAAGCGACCCGCCCACTTTGTGGTGCCCGGTATCAACAAGCGGTCTTTCCTTAGTGGTCGAGCTCAGGCTATGCTTCTGTAAGCAGTGGCCCAGGCTCCGCTATCTCTCTCTCAGTCTTGTAGGCTTGCTCCTCGGGTGTCCCGGAACAGATTCCTGTCTATACAGGTTAGTCTGACGGGTTGGACAATCCCCCCTCTCCCCTTTGATTAGTCGATTTTCACTTCCAGAAGAGAATTTCGAACGGCTCTGAACAGTTCCAGATGGAGCGACGATACCCGTTCTCTCCACCGCTCTTCTTAGTCCACTTGTCTCCACTGTCCTACTCTCCACTGTTGGTATACTCTTTGCCACTCTCCACTTCCCCCCCCTACGAACCTCACACACACTGACTAGCCATGTCTGTCCAGTGCTGCTAACTATTTATTTGTACATAATAACAACTAACAGACCGGGCTGTTACCGCCCAGGTCGCCCTGGAATAAATACTTACCCATACATACATGAGTCTTAGACATACGGAGTAAAAAGAGTTTGGAGTCACAAGACCCTTTCATCTTAGAAACAGGTGTATGCTGCTTTTAATGTCGGCATATTGGAGATGCAAATGTCGTAAGGTATGGGAGTAGGTTTGTTAGTCACACTACCGTCTGCAGGGAGTTTTTAGGGGCTGGCTCGTCCGGAATAGGAGATATAGAAAAATAAATGATACTGCTGTAATCAGCGAGTCTGTACGAGTTCAGGGATGTGTTTCTTTTGCCGAAGCCAGCAGTTGTCAAGCATCTGGAAGGGGCATAATATTCTTTTCTCTGTGACAGGCCGAAAAGGGCTAAATTAGGAGTCTAATGCATGAAAGTTTCAGTCAGGAGGAGGTGAGTCTGGAAGACGATGTAGGAATTGTATCGGCTTGAAAACTGACATGGAGACTGCTGTAGGGTGCAATAGTTTGCTGTTGAAATTTCCTGTCTATCCCTTCAATATAACACATTCTATAGCCACCCTCATATACCTCCTTTACTCCTTCAACTCTAAACCGTCTCGGGCTAACAGGCGGGGGTTAGCGGATTTCGAGAAGTAGAGCACCAGCAAAGCGAAGCTGCTAAGGGGCGCACTTGTCTCGTATGTACGTAAATGGCTTGGCTTAGGTATTCTCGTTTTGGACCGTTTCTTTGGACCGGCCAAAGTATTACGGTTCGGCCGATATTATTTGCGGGTCCGTGAAAAATATCGCGTATGAGGTAAATCTCGGGGGGAATCAGGAGTTTGAAGGGGTAAATCGAGACACTGGACAATTGTGGTTTTGATGATATAATTATCTTTCAGCTCCGACGATTGTATCATGGTATTCTCGTCGACATGTGTTACGGCACACATCCACTAATGGTCACACTTGCAGCCGATAAAAGTCATATTTTTCACATTAAGGCTTGGAAAAAGGAAATGCGATGCGCTCAAAGAGGCTACAAAAGTACACTGGCTTTGTTCTTGAGCTTGCCAGCCTCGTCGCCGTTTTTTTGGGGGCTGAAAAGCGGTATTTCTGAAGTTGCACGCACTACGACATTGATACGGCGGAACATACCCATATTGGCAACCATGCCGTATATTCGAGTGGATACGACTTCACCAATCTATGAAATGGGGAACGCTTACTTTTGCTGTCTAGCGGGCTTGACGTTACGTGCTAAAATGAGCTTGTGGGCTAGCTTCCAAGACGACGCTAAATTCACTCAGTCGGGGATCTTTTAGTTTGATATAGAGACGTGGTGATTGGGTATGGGAAGTGGAGAGCAGGTAGAGGTGCTTGATAGAGGTGGATATATGTTCATTGACGCTCTAATTGAACTACATCTTGTGCAGATGGTTCTTGGGGTGCTTGCATCGTGGAGTACTATTGAAACACACGCTGGAATATATGCTAACGCTCCCCGAGTAGCATCAGGGACATGGCCAAGTGCCAAGATAGTCTCGAAGCGACGTTACAGACGATATGTGCGCAGATAACGATTCTGTCGCATCCAAGATGGGGTTTGATAGGTGATTAGGTGGAGAAGAAGGTGGGCGGTAGTATTCACGTTTGACAGCGATAGGATGTGGATAAGAGAGAGTATTGGGTATCGTAGCATCCGTGAGGCTGTGAAACGGTCGGGTGTATACGACATTGGTTTATTGGGTGAAGTATGTGGCTAATGTTGTGTTTGTGGCAGGCCTATGTAGCCACCGTTGGTAGGTAGCAAAACCCTCGCTTACGGGACACTGAGAGAGATGAGAAGGGTACCATTGGAATCCCCCGGGTCTGGAGATGACAGTGGAGGAATTTATTTCTTTCCATCAACGACAGATGATCGATTAGTAAGCGTATAGCTTATTTGTAGTTTTGTTTGCACAAACACGTTGACTATTCTTGTAGCTACGCTATCGTTTTTCCAGAGATACCATGATAACCACCTCTCTCTTCTCATTCGAACGATACCAACAACGACCATATTCTATCTATGTCCCGCTTTTTCCACTCTTAACCTGTCTCTACACCCAACTCACTCTAGACTCGCTGCAATACAAATAAACTCCTTCTATTGGTAAGAGAAGAGTGACTAAGAGAAATGAGTAAGCTAAGAGGATGCAAAATTTGTAATCCCTTCTTCCAGCATCTTTGTAAGCCGAACTGGTAATCGAGTAGCAACTTGTAGCTGACTCTTATGACTCTATGACTCTTCTGATCCTCTGACTAACACCCTCTCCCTCAACTTGCTCTCCCAACATGGCTATTAATATCTCATCTCGGGTCTATCAAAGGAGACGGTTGCTAATTGCTGTTAAGTCTATGTGGATCGAGGTCGCGTGAGCGGCAGAGGTATGAGTCTTCAATCTTATTAATCAAGAGGAGAACAGCACCACCCCTTCACAGGTCACGTGCATGACCCTCGTATCTCACACCTCGTCGACGTTGACACCCCGTGGTGTTTCTACGCGCATATCTGAGACTCGGCGTGAGACTCGGCATCGGACTCGGCATGTAGATCTCTCATTGGGTTCATTTGCATGATATGTGTAGATCTAGAGAGTAAGGAGAGCAAGAGAGAGAGAGAGCCAAAGAGGGTTTTGGATGTGGGGGGATGAGGAACACTCTACTGCGATTTTTTTGGTGGCAACAATAAGTGGAAGTTGCGGGAATCAATTTGTCAGCATTGACTTACTAGGATTACCCACTTTTCCCGTCTTTGTAGCCCTCGTATCGCCTACTTCGAACCACCCCAAAATTTCTATTTACAACTCATCTCTCCACCTTACAGCACACAACAGCCCACAACAGAGTTGCCAGAAGCCAGCTCAAAGAATGGAAGAGAAGCGAGAGACGGCTCGGAGGCGGCGATGGACTTGCTCCAACGGTTCCGCTCACTATTCGGAGCTCTTCAGCCGCTTTCCAAACACTTTTCGGAGCAATAAAACATCGTGACAACCGTAAGCCTACTTCCGGAACATCAGGTAGCACTGAGTAACCAACCACACCGTCTACCCTCCCGTCCCGCGATCTAGAATGTTTACTTTTTCCCGCCAATCGACCCCATGCACTCCTCCGGCTCATCGCCCCTGTTTCCAGACTATCTATGCTGCAAATCAGTATCAAATCTAACCCTATGACGTAGTTTCGGAAGGGTACCAAAATAGCGAGAGGAGAGAGGAGATAGAGCGGAAGCCAAGAGTCTGAGTCACGAAACCCGAGTATAGCAGGGTCACGTGACCTACTAACCACATAGCCGAAAACCGTCATCTGAGACAAAAACCTCCAACTGCCCCAATAGCCGTGTGCCTGACTCGCCTATACGCGATATGCAGGCCCATCATCTCACGTTAGATCTGGGTGCGGCCCCTGAATCGGAAGTTGCCCTAACCCTGGGCGCGGAACCTGGAAGTTTAATATATTTCACAACCTTATTCCGAACCCTATTGTATGCGGGTCTAGAACTCCGTGACACAATAATTATGTGGTCAAAGGGGTCAAAATCCGCCATTCAACAAATGTTACAGTGTTGAGACTCTGTACAGCTCTCCTCTGGTCTTTCTTTGTCACCTGTATCTTTGTCTCCTTGCCTAATTTCCCACATCCCTTACAAACCCAGTCTAGACCAAGCTCTGCACCCTTCCTGTACAGTGATATCAAATGACGTAGATGGCGGTTGGGGGTCTAGACAGGTGTCATTCTTTGAACAATGCAAAGGGACCCATACGGTGTCTTCTGAGTATATATAGGGGTTGATTCCCCGGGGAGAAGAAGTATTATCCACACACAAACACACCCACAACTACAACAACAAACATGTCTCTCAAAGCCTACTTCAAGAACGTCTTCGCTGACAACAACCGAGCTCACTATGCTCCTCAGCAACAACAACAGTCCAAGGAAGTTCGAAAGTCCGAAGATACTCTTTACGACTACACCAATCCTGCCGGAGATCTTGATCACATTGGAGGAATGACTCAGAAGAATGAGGAGTTCAACCCCAAGTTTTATGGTAACGATACTCCTCGAACCAACCGACCCTTCGCTGATGAGACTTCCAAGAAGTTTTTCCCTAGATATTAGGGAGGTGATCAATTGTTGAATTATTTATTATAGAAGAATACGATATGTGACGAGTAGATGAGGTAGTACGGGTAGGCGGCACTGTGATGCCTTATGGTGATGTTCTATGGTGCCCCGATGCCATGATGCCCTAATGCCCTGATGCCCTGTAGATCTTAGAGACGGTATAGCGACACTGAGACAATGAGACACTGTAGGTAATATCGTCACTTTGGGATGCAACCGTTGCAGCCATTGGGAACTCACGGCAGGTGGCCCGTTGTGCAGGAGATGGCTTATACGGTGTTAACAGTGGTTGTAGTTGCTGTAGTGGTTACAGTGGCTACAGTGGCTACAGTGGCTACAGTGTGGTTGAGTTGTTGAGCCGATGGAGTTGTGCTGCACATCGTGGCACTGCCCTCTGATGATTCCATTGGTGGCCATCTTATCCTCATCTCCATAGTTTCACCCGACTAAGCTCAATGACACATGTCACAATGACAACCCCAGGCACAACAATAGAACGGCTGCAAACGTCAGGGTGCCAGACTCCACCGACTCCACTCGCCTTGTCTCCATGAATCCCCATTGGGAAGTGTCAGTGGAGAAATGGAAGGCCTGGCCGCAGCTGGACGGCGACAATCAGTCACAACATGACAACGTCACAGGAGACAGAGACGTCCGACAACCGACGGAATGTGCACAGAAGCGCTGCGGAAGGGCTGTGGAATGTGTCATGGAAATAATGAGTCTTAGCCGCGCATGGATGAAGAACACTCTGTGTGAGACTGTATGCTGTGGTAACACTGTAGATAATAAGGGATGGAGGAGAACATGCAACAAACGGAAACAGCCATGTGATACAGCACAGTACTACCAAAACTACCAACCAATAGCCGTAAAATCAGTACAGTGGCAAATCCCTTCTGCCCGTCACCTCCGCCATCCGTCACTCCACCCGTCACTCCGCCTGTCTCTCCGTCAATCACTTCCGCCAATGTGACATCCCCACAAAAAGCCCCACAGTCGTCAGCAGACCGGAGCCGGAGTCATAGTACTATCGTAATCGGGCTCTGCCATATTGGGCAAGTCGAGCGAAAAAGACCGACCTCATGTGACTCGTATAGCCCCTCGTATATTGATTAACTGCCACAAAGAAACGGTTCTTCCGACCACCTTCCGCAGCCTCATCATCTTACCCCTGAACTAAGCGCGCGCCGAGACATCCGCCCAGACATCAAAACATGCAGCTGCCCAAACGTCTCAGAGTGGATGGGGCGGCAGCTAAGTACAGAAGTGGGTCGTGTTTGGTGTCGTCTTGACGAGGATTTTGTCCCAAATAACGAGGTGTGCTTTATTAAGCAATATGGCCTCTGTAGCAGCTATTCGCATCCCCACATCACACCATCACCAACCCATAAGGTTCAGAAAATACCTTTTGACACATTTCTTTTGCAAATTGCTTTTTGCGTCTAGAACGTGAGAGTCGGAGATCAGAAAGAGGGAGATTGATGAGTCAGCTTGAAGGGGAGATATGAGGCGTATCCGCCACAGAAATTGATTAGTCAGCTGGTTGCACCCACACTATACTGATTACTTGTAAGAGTACGTACTGGTTACAACACATCTCCTAAGGACACTCGTACACTCCTGACAAACACAATGACGTCAACAAACCAACACGTAATGAATCAATGACGGCTTTTGACATGTCGGAAATTAATTCATCCATGTGTCTCTTCTGATCATCGGGGTACGGGTACGAGTACGAATGACAGTCGACATCAGAGACACACTGGGCAGTGTCTTCAGGTGTCTTCAGGGTCTCTCAACCTCCCAATAGGAGACGTTGCTATGGCAACTATCGTGACGTCACTGGACAGGTTGTAGAGTTATATTTTAATAACGGTGAGCATTGTGTCAGAGCTATGAAAGGTGGACCCTTATAGACGGAGCACTTGTGACACGATATAAACAGCACAGCCCTGATTAATGTGGGTCCCTTTTTTGACTGTGGCGGGCTTAGTAAGGAGTCAGCAGAGTCGACTGAAAGAGGTCTTTCCACTTAATCTGCAAGTTCCTGATGTGCCGGAAGACTTCAGTCAGCTGGGAGTATCGGTGATCATCTTTCAAAGAGGAAAAGCGTCTATACCCACGAATATTTGTACTGAGAGGGGCTGATATTATGGTACCATTTTATTCGCCTTGTTCTGCTGATTTGAATGGTATAGAAATTCTAGCCCCTCCCAATACAAACATGTAGAGATAAACAGTCAATAGGGTCACTTGAACAGTACTGCCATTACCCAACTTAACTAGACTACAGCTGATTGTCTCATCTAAACCTAACTAAAATACAGTTGATTACTGTTCCAAGAAACCGAAAATCACCTGATATTTGAGACACGTGGTAGTTTTTGCTGCTGATTTGCTAGCAAATAGACAGCTTTCTACCTTTTAGTATCTTTCTCATTTCTATCAAAGTCCAGGAACATTGATTTTGCACCCCTGAAGGACTTTTTACATCAAGTATTCCCAAGTAAATACTTCAACTACGAGTCCGAAACATTGTGATGAAATGACACTGACTCTCAGAGGCTCTCCCACTTACTGAAAGGAGCTGATTTTTTCTCACTGTTCGAATCAGCAGAGGACGCTGAACTGAATGGTATAACTTATACTATCAGTTGTCCTAGTAAGTCTCGCCCCTAGACGCCTTCAACAACTAAAAAGATGATCCCTCCTCACAGTTATCTTTAACGTCCCAATTGCCAACTGTATCACCAATAAACGTTTGGTCGGTCCCAACCAGTCCCAACTAGTCCCAACTACTTCCAACTACTTCTAACTACAATACTTTAGCTCCCCTACTAACCTTCAACCGGCATTTAGATTCAATGTTAATGCCGAACTCCGTCCTGGACGATCGCCACTTTACCAGCACGCGAACTCTTCCTGTCTACTCACCAACTCCCTCAATTCACCATGGTACGATCTTCCAACTTCAGTTATAAGCCTCAAGAAGAGTACCCGTTTGTGGCGGGTATTCTGACGGTGGTTGCTACGTTGCTGGCCATCATCACCTACTTGCACGTTGACATGCCCTTGTCCATTCTGGCGATTCTGGCCCACGCCTTTCTGCTCTTCACCACCTGGCAGAAACTCAAGAAGGGAACCGTGTCCTTTCCCTATGTGTATTTTCAGGTGGTCATGGTCTCCGTCTTCCAGATTGTCTTTGCCCATGTTCTGGGCTTCTTTCACTTGTTCATTTCCTTGGGGGCTGTCTGGATGTTGCAACTGGCGGCTGCTGAGGGGATTAAGATACAGTGAGCGACGATGAGCGACGATGAGCGATGATGAGCGACGATGAGTGAAGCGATTTGTCTAGATTGAAAGAACTGGCCAGACTTGTCTTCAAGCCAATAGTTAAAGCGATCTCTTTGTCGCTTAACTATTGACCTAACAATGGTCACAGCTGTCATGGATTGATTGTTTGGACCCATAGACCTCTGTTGACGTTGATAGATCAAAGAGCACCCATACAATGGCACCGCCAAGACACAATCTCGACCTCTAGATTTCAATTGAAAGACTTGGACTACACGCACCACCTCAAGTGAGCTGCAGGCGGTACAGTCCACTATAGAACACACACACACACACACACACACTCACACACACATAGACACAACCGAGTGAGCTAACCACTGCCAGACTCACTCCATTCAAAAATAGACAATCAATGCTTTCTTCTCTTCTCTTCTCTTCCCATCGCATCGCTACAATTGACACACTAACCATATCATTTATTTTATCTACATCAAGGTGACACAATCTGGATCAGACTGTCAGGATGGAACTGATGATCTTCTCATTGCCTGACGGTGCTCTAGTTGCCGTCTATCGATTCCCTGGGGGTCCTGACAAAGAGACTGGGTACTGCCTTTCGACTGATCACATCTGGAGAGAGGTCTTAGGACAGTCCAAACGCCGTAACTGCTTGAATCACCGGTCGAGGTCCACCCACCACCAACGGCTTACCCTAATCACCCACTAAACCATCCGTCCAACATGATCACTCAAGAAGTCCACATTCCGGATCTCATCCCAGGTAATCGACTCTCTGTTCTTGAAGATTGAAATCTCGGGAGTTCGACAGAAACTGGGGAACGGAAGAGTAGGTGAAACCTCGGGCGACAGATCGGTAGTAATACTATCAGAACCCACAGTGGACAGAATGGAGTCCATGGACGACGAGTAGTCTCCTGAAGAAGAGGAAGAGGAAGAAACACGCTGAGAGAGCCGTCGTCCAGCCTCAATATCGACATCCATACTGCTGATATCAACTCCGTCAGTATCTTCGAAACAAGTGCTGTCTCCGGCGTAACACTTGTCCCACTCGGTCTTGGCCAAGTCCCGGTACTCGGAGAGAATTCGTTCGTGCTGAAGAAACTTCTCCTGACGGGCCTTTCGCGACTTTCGGGTGCCAACCATTCGGTACCACGTGATAGTGCACAGATAGGTGGTGTTGAAGAGATGGAAGATGGCCGAGGAGATGAGTGTTGGAGATGCCAGGTTATGGGCATAGAGTAGGAAGCGAATGGCCGTAGGTCATGAGCGGACAACAGCAGACTATGATGAAAGGCCTTAGGTCATGAAACGCCACGCAGCTCAATTACACTGTTTATATCACTAGCTATATCCTTCCTACCGGTTTTGGACCTAGTTTTGCTAGTATCGCCCTACACACCCCAGTACCAAGTCCATCACTCACCTACCACCCCCATCCCCAACTCCATATCCCAAAGGGTACCTTGTTCATTTCGTTTATGTGAATTCTTGTCTTGTTTGGGTTAGCAGCATAGACTAAGAGTGGTAGGAGTAGAAAATGATACACTGTCTAAAACTTTCAAAAGTGGTCTAATTCAACTGGGAACATCTCTAATGTCTTCAAACACTCCGAAATACCACGTAAATCTGCTCCCCGATCTCTTCTGGCAGTATTTGTCATGTTTTAGTACTACACCATTTTCTCTGCCTCTATCTGGCAACACACCTAATCTATGGCCCATATCATGAACGCAAGCACTGCATCATAATGAAGGAGTAATGAGAGATATTGAATTTTATTTGGACTTCGTCAGAGGAGACGACAGGTTCAACGTCTATACTCTTTCAAAGGATATTCTTCATAGCTATACAAGAATATTACCACACTGCTGGACATCCCTAGATCGTCTCTCTCACAAAAAACTACGAACTGACATTTTCTGCCTGATGCCTCTAGACTGCTTCAATTCCGCTCACCACCCCAACCCGGTTATGGCATGAACTGAATGAATCTAGCATAGCATAGACCCTTCAGATTGCAATCCCAGATTGGAGTACCAATTACAGTCGTAGTCTATGCTACTTACCGATTTCAAGCCTCCTCAGAAACATAATCTGTCCCTAATGCCAATACGACTACACCACAGTGAAAACATATCCACAACCAAAGTACATCTATATATTATTTTATAACACCTGAGTGGTGAGCAGGGCTGGCCACAGCACGAGCAAAGTGCTGCTCATCCTCTAGCCAACCGAATTGCACTCCAAGGTCTAGGACTCTATGATCTCATAGACCACCTCCACCTCGCAGTTGGTTGATCCAAAGAGATCGAATCACTGGCTGAAGGTTGTGAACCAAAGAGACCGAGTAACTTACTGGAGATTGTGAACCAAAAAGATCGGCTCGGTAGCTCGAACTCACTCGGCTTCGCCTCATAAGTTCTCTCGCCTCATGAATTAAACCGGCACATTCAACTCCCGGTAAGCCTCCTTCACCTCCGGATCCTCGTCCACCTTCATGACCATCATATCCTCAATGGTCTGGGCTCGAACATCCTTTCGGCTCTGCTCGTTGGGGAAAGCAATAAGTTCCCAGTCCAGGGCGTTCTTGGCCTCAAAGTACACCTGGTCAACCAGAGTAGACACATTCTCGATATCCTGGGGCTTGAGCTTGCCGGTCTTGGCAATACTGGTCTGTCTGATCTCGTCGGCCTTCTTGTGTCCGAAGAAGAGCTCAATCAGAGGCAGATACAGCTGCATGGCTCCGAGCAGAAACTCGGGCAGAATCTTTCGCAGCACAGAGATCAACTGGTAGGGCAGCTGGATCTTTTTGAGGAATCCGTAAGCATGGAACCATTCAAGAACCTGGATGATTCTGTTATCTTCGGGACGCGTGTAGATGGTCAATTCAATGAGAACTTGACATCCCAGAAAGTAGAATCGCCAGAATCGGCCGGTGGGGGCCATTCCAAAGACCCACAGGAACAAGAGAACGGCAAAGGTGAGTCCGTGCTCGGCCATGGCGTTCTTGACTCCCGTGGACAGCACCTCCCAGTCCGAAATGGCGGACTCCTCCTTTTGCTTTTTCGACTTTTGGTTCTTGGGCTCGAAATGGGATCCTTCCTCCTGCTGCTTGATCAGCTGCTTGATCTTGTCGACAAACGTGGGGCCGAAGCGGTCGTAGCCAAACTTGAGTTTGGGGTCGCTGAGAATCTCGTACGAGGTCTTGAGTTCGATGAAGTCGTCTTCGGCCTGCTTGGGGTCTTTACCCAGACTTCGGGCCTTGTCAGGATGGTTGGTCACAGACAGCTTTTTGTACTGACGTCGAATGTCACGGGGCAGAGCTGTGGACGTCAAATTGAGAGCGTGGTAATGACTCTGTTGATATGACAAGTCCGAGTTGTCTCTGGTGACGTCGTAGTAGCCCTGGGCGACTCGGAAAGCGAGCAGAAAGATACCAATGGTGAGAATGATTCGTTGTCGCAGATTCTGTTTGGTTTTCGTCGATGGTCGCTCGCCGACAGGATACTTCATCTTCTCGTAGATCCACTGGATGATGGGCGCCAGCACCGACGGCAGAATGCTCCACACGGCCACAGATGAGATGAGCATGTTGTGGTGGGTGTGGTGGGTGTGTTTGTGTGAGTGTAAAAAGAGTGTTGTAAGTGGGAGTGTTGAAAGTGGCGATGGGTGGGATTAAGTGCTTGACTGTTGTGTTTGTGTCACTGCCTGTCGGTCTCCGTGTCGTCCGTGTCGTCCGTGTCGCGCTCTGTGTCGTTCTTCCGTCACTTCAGTCTTGTTTGGTCACTGATGCAGACTCGAACATGTCCCACCCTCCAACCACCCGGACAAACCCAAACCGGGGTGCTGCATGAACTGTGACACGTAAGCAGCGGGGTAAGTAACCGGGGTGCATGTGAGACAGGTGGTGGTGGACTATTTGATGATGGTTCGCTCGATCACGTGACTGAGACATACCTCTGTCTGTATTGGTCACGTGGCACACCCATTTATATCCCTCCTCCACTCCAAGCCCACTGTTTTAACTACTCCTTTAAAGATCCACTTTTAGGTGGGCAGTTTCACCTTGTTCAAATTCCAACCTGAAACAGATCCAGTAGGTGTACACCTACTAAGACATGCTATGAGTGACCTAGTACTACGGGAGCCCTATTACGGCCTTATGAGTGACCCAGGAACCATCACGTGACCATATCAGTACTGACTAAGTCATAGTACAGCCCTTGACACCTTCCCCGCTCCTCGTATAACTATGCCAAGTCTTTGCGTGTCGTATTTTTCAGCCTACACCATCGTCGGGGACGCCCTAACCCTGAAATGGATATCACGTGATCAGGGTCTTCCACGTCTTCCACTGTCCGCTTTTGTCTGTCTTTTCTGCTTGCACTTGTCTTTTTGAGCTGATCCATTGGAGCCCAGACTGGGGGTGCTTTGAGAGGGCGTGTGGTTCTTAGAAGTCTCCTATCTCACGCTACAGACGTGATAGGAACGTTGTTGTTTGTTTATCAGAATCGTCGTAACATTCTCGTCAATTTGGTATCTTAAGATCCCTTACAAACCCACCCCATCACCGTCAATAGTACACGTTGTCATATTCCCTTTTCCTAACTAAACTCAACTAAACTCAACTTAACTACCACTTACACCCTACACGCGCCTGCTAAATGCACCAGCCCAAAAATGTACACGTATCTCGCATAACATGAAGTAGGGATAGTCCGTCTAAAACCCCATTGAGAGCTCAAGAGACTTAACTAAAAACAGATTCACAATCTTCACAATCTACAGAACACGCCATTACTTTCCATTTTCTCCTGACACTTATACCACCGAACATAATAACTCACCCTTCGGAGAATCGAACCAAAGAACTCAACCCTAAGCCCAGATCCGGGGCTAGAGTGTCATAGCCCAGAACCTAACAGTGAACTTGAACTGGTACACCTACAAGAACAACATGAGCGAAAAGGAAGTTGCGTTTGTGGATTTGACGGCCGAGGAGTCACGTGATGAGGTGGCTGGGGAGGTTGATGTGGCTGACGAGTCACGTGACACTACCGTTAAAAACGACGCCATTGACGTGTCTGAGGTTCAGAGTGCTTTGGAGCAGGTTGATTTGGATGATAAGAAGGAGAAGGAGGAGGTGGAGGAGGCGGGTGAATCACGTGAAGAGGCACGTGATGAGGGTGATGGTGAGGGTGAGTCACGTGATGCCACCAACGACTCACGTGACGCCAACGACAAGTCACAGGATGAATCTGTCAAGGAGGACATTACTGAACGTCACCGAAGACACCAAAGACACCAAGACATTACAGACACCACGTCATCGGCCGCAGACACAATTGATTTAACAGCCGACAATGAACAATCGCCAATTGCTCTGGAGACGAAGGAGGTGCTGGAAATGATAGAGGGCGGAGATGTGGGTGAGGAGGACGTCAAGGAGGCTGTTGAGAAGGAGGAAGCTGAGGTGGAAGAGGAGGAGTCCGGAGAGAAGGAAACAGCTAAAGAAGACGATATGGAGGAGGAGGAGGAGGAGGAGGAGGAGGAGTCTGGTGAACCCGGCAACGAGTTGGCTGTGCCCGAAACCCCCAAATCCGAATCTTCGTTCGGCGAGTTTGCATCTGAAGATGAGTTTGGAGACTTTGACGATTTCGAAGAGATGGAAGAGCCGGCAGTTTCTGAACAACAGCAACAGCAACAGCAACAGCAACAACAGGTTCCCACATTGGACACTTCTCGTGAAGACACTCCGATGGCGTCTCAGACGAATCTGTCAATGCCTCAGAGTTCTGTTTCAGTCAAGTCTGTGCTTACAGATGACTCCTTCTCTTCCTTCACGTCTCTGTCGTTCGCCACAAAGTCCGTTCTGGAAGACAATGGTCTGACGCAAGTGTTTACCGAGGCCAAGGAACCTGCTGGACAGACGTTTGAGCTCAGCGAGTCGGCTTCTCAGATTTACGCTCTTCTTTGTTCAGTGCCCAACTCGGAGCTCAACTTTCTCAAGTCCTTCACTCGGCGTCTACTTCTCAAGGACGTTGGCGTTCCCTTGGATCTCGACGAGCTGCTGCCTCGTAAGGAGAAGCAGCATTTTGTGATTCGACGAAGCCGTCGGTCGCTTGATAAAGCCGCCAAGCCGCGAAACAGCACTGACAAAGGCACGCCTGGAGGCTCGCGAGCTGCCACTCCTACTCCTACAGACTCGTCACGTGCTCAGACACCTGTGACGGTCGATACGGAGCTGAAACTCGACTCGTGGCTGCGATTGGTGGAAATCCGACCCGAGCAGCGGGAACGAATGGAGCAGGAGGAGCTTCAGGAGCTGATGAAGCAGCTCAAGGCCGCCAACCTCGAGGCCAAGCTGTTGCTGAAGCAGTGGGAGGACAAGTTGGCGCTGGGATACAAAAACAAGGAGGCGTTTGAAGCCGTTGTGGAGAACATGGTTGGATTTGCCCAGAAACAGAGATTGAAGAAGGGTAAGAAGTAGCGGGTGCAAGGAGGGCACGCGAAGGACAACGACGATGGTGATGACGATAATGACGAACAAATAGACAAATATTTATTGCATACTGTACAGGTACTGATTGAAAGACAGTAGGAGTAGGAGGTGGGATCACATCAATATTCCTCTACCCAACAAATCGCTGCAAAAGTGGTACCAAAATGATCGCCAGAAGATGCTCATTCCAATGATACAAGGCATGTTGGCGTCGTATCACTGCCTATCACGTTGTTGCACTCATTTCACTCACTCTAGAATAAGGTCGACAACTACTCCCTGTTATTTCCGAGCCGCACGCCTAGGGGTGCGGATTTAGCCCTTTCAAAAAGTAGGTCAGAGAGCTGGGATCTGGCTGATTTTTTTACTGTAGCTTTATCTGGAGTGTTTCACGTGATATTACAAATTTTGAACGTCTCGCACTCATACTGAGCGAGTTGAGTGGGTTCTGTCTGGTGGCTCGATGTACCTGTAGAACCATAAGCCTACAAAGTGAATACAAACAGTATCGTATAAGTACGGGGTAGAGTCACTGGTTCTTGCGGTCATTGTCAGAATCTGGAGTGTGTGAAGTCACCTGTATTCCAAGCAGTGTTAGAGTCGTGGTGCTACTTCTAGTGTTCCTTTTCGGACATTGTTAGCAGTGCGGTATTCATACCTCAGTTTAGTTAACGTTTACTTATGCTAAAAAGTCATTTAGGGGTGCAAACTCGGACTTCCAAGAATGGTATCGACGTGAAAAGTTGATGAGAGGGTAGATTGAAGAACAATATGTGAAACGAGATACTAAAAATACAGAAATATTAGGTAAATTACATGGATATCTCAGTATCTACGTTATTATAAAAAGTTCATTTACTTAAGGTTATAGTAAGGGTGAGTAGACTGGTGGCTTATCACTGCAGAACGCCCATCTACCCTTTCAAACTCCACCAAAAGTTGTCACATGACTAAAACAAGAATACATCCAGAACAGCAGTCACATTCCGGTACCGGTACAAGTACTAATCTTCATTAGTCATCAACAGTGTAGTACACACTTCCTTCTCCTATTTGTGGCTTGTCCTTCCCCTATACCATCAGCATTAAACTACCAGTAGGAGCACCCTAACTAATGCTAACCATGGAAGACTACGACGGACCTGTAGCTTTTACAAATTGAACAATGGCTACAAGGAAATACAAGTACAGAATATCGTGTGAGTGCGAGACCGAACCTCTTCCACCAACGCCAACTCCTCTAAGAACGCTGAGCTTGTGAGTGCCCTTACACACCCCCAGGCTCCTTAATAGACATTTCCGATAACCCATCTATTGCTGCTGATAGCTAATAGCTCAGTACTGGCACCCCTTCATAGCAGGACACGGTATAAGTAGGTACATACAGATCAAACCTGATCTATCACCAAGTGCGTCCTTGTCAATCTACAGCCCTCAACTCTCGCTACTCGCTACTCGCTACTCCTACACTCTCCACTTGTGGTCTCAATTTTGTGTGTATGCAATAAATATCATGTCTAATTAACGGGAACGGCACTGGCGCCAATCTCCTCCACCTTTTTGGGAGCCTCGACCGCAGGACGAGGAATCACCTCCAGGTAGTTGGCCGGCACGTATCCGCTTCGGCCGTCCCGGGTTCGCACCCGCCACCACTGCGAAGGGTTGCCCATGGGGTCTGTCTTTGCCAGAACCGCCACAAGGTCGCCCTTTCGCAGCTCGAGCTCCAACTGGGGGTTCTCGGGCACAAAGTCAAAGTTGGCCCGGCAGAACTCCAGCTTGGCAGGGTCGATTTCGGCGCCTCCCTCCATGCCGGGGCCTCCCATGCCCATCTGAGCACCAGGCAGCAGGTTGCCATGCTCATCGTACATGCCCTCCTGCTTGGCTGCCAGAGCCTTGATCAGCCGACCCAGCAGGTAAGGCAGACCAAAGACGGCGGTCAGGAAGAAGAGCAGAGGCTTGTAGGACGGTCGGGGACCTCTTCCGGGGCCTGCAGCTCCGCCGGTGGCCTCGAACTTGGCGAAGCCGGCCGGAGTGATGCCGTTGGCGCCAGTGACGGGCTGACCAGACAGCTTTGCCACCAGCCGGCGGGCCCACCGCATGATGGCGTAGATGCCAAGCAGCGAGCCGAGGGTGTTTTTGAGATTGCCAAACTGCTCCGCCACAGACACCATGGCGAAGAAGGACGACTGGGTCGCCATGTAGGTGGACTCGAGCATCTGCGCGAATCCGCCCACGGCTCCAACGATGCTTTCGATCAGCTGGAACGTGGCCTGGGTTCCTCCGGCCAGACCGTTTTGGCCCATGGGTCCGGCGCCCATGCCGCCATATCCTCCGTATCCTCCTCCCATGCCTCCGTACGAACCGTAGCCGCCGTATCGCGAGCCGTACATGCCTCCCATGCCGCCCATGCCTCCGTACGATCCGTATCCTCCGAGTCCGGAGCCGTATCCGGAGCCGTATGACGAGCCCATTCCGTACGACGATCCGTAGCCGGAGCCGTACGAAGAGCCCATCCCTCCGTAGCCCGAGTTCATGCCTCCTCCGTAACCCGAGTTCATGCTAGAGCCCATAGGCGAGCTCAGGGCGTTGGACGTGGAGCCCATGGCCGAGGGTCTAGACGGCAGTTCGGGGGCTCCTGCTGCTCCTACTCCTCCTCCTGCTGCAGATGACAGCGAGTCTGTGGTGGCCGGAGTGGCCGTTGCCGTTGGGGCGGCTGCTGCTGCGGACGAGCCCGAGGCTCCTTCCCATGGTTTTGGTCGTGGTACGCTCATGTTTGTGTGTTTGGGGTATGGTCACCAACGTGTTTGTGTCGCTAGTGTGTGCGTGTGTGTGTCGCTGTGGTTGTGTCGCTGTGGTTGTGTCGTTTGTGTCTGCGTCGCTTGTGTTTCTGCCACTCGTGTTTGTGTCACTTATATCTGTTGCACTTTGGTGTTGAAAAATATCGTGGTCTTTTCACCGGTTGAATGTCCCGTTCAGTTGTACAAATAAATGCAAGGGAGAAAGTTGTGGAGAGATTGAGAGGAGGGTGAACTCAAAGTGGCAAACAAGGTTTGTGGGCGCACACTTGACGGGTGAGAACGTTGTAGAAGGAGGGTGGTAGAGGGTGTTCCAGGCGTCGCAGGGAGAAGATAGAAGCACCAGTTTACTCGCCTTGCTCACACTAGTTGATTCCGACCTCTAAATTTCAAATACACCCCTCACAATCCGGTATTTGCCCTGCCTCTCTCTTGGTCGTTTTTCACAAGAGACCAAAAAGCTTATTTCGATGCACGGTTTCCCCACGTTTACCTCGGCAAGAAATCACGTTGGCGGGGTGCACCGTGTAGGGTAACGGCCGTGCATGTTCCGACGGCGTGCACGTGACACTTACGGCCGTTGGAAGTGTGCGATTTGCGTCTCTAAGGGCCTCGGTTAAATCGGGCCAATCACAAGCGAGAATATTTTAGCATGTGTCTCATTTCTCCGATTTTGCTACTCGACTCGCCAACCCTAACTTATGGCGGTGGCAAAAAAGTTAGCCACTCGGATTATCTCGATTGGGATTGGCGATCGACGGAAGAATTGCCAAAGGAGAGGCGGTGGATAAGGAGTGGGTGGGATGCTTGTTGAAGGTGGCGGAGAATTACAGAACGGGTGTTTGTGGCGGTGTGCTTTACTGTAGTCTCTTAAGTACTATACTGCGACCCTACAGTATTACTTGGGATATTGTTAGAGTATACTTAAGGATGCTGTTGAGACGTACAAGAAGCTGCACAGAGGCTGGCAGATAAGAGATACTGCAGGCGGTTTGGTCATGTGACAAAGCGGGCTGGGGGACATATTTGAGCGCTGAAGAGTTCTACTTGGCTGGTCTTCAATTACAGAACTTGTAGCAGTGTGATCTCTACTTGTATTGTATGGACAGTTGGAGATGGTGTTGGTGAGATCACTGAAGAGTTGGCAACATCAACAGACGAGTTATGAGAGGTGGAGGCTGGTATCAACATACGAGTTATGAGAGATACAGAGGCTGGCAGCAGCTTCCATTTACATGTATATCCCTACAGTGGCTACCTGAGAGCTCCCAATGGCGCATAGCGCTCAGAGGACTGAACCTCTACCAGTGTCCTCCATAGCTACAGAGGGCGAGGTATACTAACAGGCTGAAACCGACTAATACAGTGAGAATCAGTGTTGGGCTCCGTTTCTGTCAAGACCTCTCTGTTGTGAATAACTTCCCTAGGTTGTATGAGTTTGTACATCTCCTTGAAGCTCCTTCATCTCAATCTGCTTTTTTTGGCGTTATTGTACTTGTTAGTAGAAGGTCAAGAACTACTAAGGGTAATTACTTGGACCAGGTCTTTAAAGTGGTATACCTGTAAGAACTCTTAAGTAGCTACTTAAAGTAGAACCACTCAGGTGTGATGTCCAAGGGCCACAGTCTAGGAGAAGCGACAGGAGAGACACAGACCACATCAGTGAACTTGTGAAGCCCTTAACTCCAGACATGGTCTACAGGTCTGAGTCCTTGTGAGGGTACAAGTACACGTAGGGACACTATCATCAGTCTACAGTACTTGTAGTTTAATTAAAGAGTGCCATTCACCGGTGCTCCCCCTTGATAGTCTAGCTACAGTAGATGCTTTGTTTAACCAGAATCTGTGAACGGACGCCATCTGACTCCTTGGCCAGTGGATGTTGAATCGGACCACCTCTTTGGTCTTGTCTAGTTTGTTAGGAAGGAGGCAGCCACGGTGTATTGGCCAAGGGTTAATTTAGTCGAATGAATAAGCCAAAAAACATATCACTGCACTCCCCACATTCCGCTGATTCGAAAGGTGCCATAATATCCACCTGTTTCAGTACTAATATGTTGAGATATGTACACCGTACATTTGGTCCTGCAGTTTGTCCCACCTCACCAGAGTTGGTGATACAAGTAGTCTGCAGATGACAACACTGCACTCATCTCACATCATGACATACACCTTTGGCGTTCAAAAACCGTGTACTCCTCAACAACTGAGTCTGGAGACGAAAGAGCTCTATGCGAAATGTGTTCTCAGTGACATGGGCACGTTCTATTTCGTGTACAGCAAAGAAGAACCAAAGAATGGCCGGTATCAAGTGATGCTCAAGTTCTACGACAACAACAACCAGGTGTTGCATACAAGCTCAACTGGTGTCCTTTCTTCCGGCAAGACTTCGCAACTGACCAGCAGCTGTGCATTCGACCATTGCACCTTCTTGATTGGACCTTTCTCCTCAGGGTTTCATGTCGTCGTTCTGAATGAAGATTGGAGCTCTTCCAAAATGATGATACCAAAGGATGGCAGAAGAGATCTGGCCATGGCATTACTGGGGGACTCCAGTCTCTCCAAGATCAGAACCGGTACTCCTGGAGACTTTGAACTCAAGAGTGAGGAAGGAGAATCGGTTTCTGTTCACACTACCGTTCTCAGTCCTCTCTGGCCCTTCTTCTCAGCTGCTCTCAAGGCCGATATGAGTGAAGCTGCAGATAAGACAATGCAACTACAATGTCCTACTTCTACAGTGGAAGTCATTGTTCGCTTCTTTTACGATCAGGACCTGGGCATGTCTTTTGACGATGCAGCCAATCTCGTGGTGGTGGCTCCAATGTACGATATTCCCGATCAACTGCTGAAACAAGCAGTCAACTTCATCAAAGACAGAGATATGACAGTGGAGGAGAATCTGACAGTGTGGGAAAAGAGCGTGGAGGCCAAGAACGAGTCGCTGAGGAAATATTGTGCTTCGAAACTCAAGGAGAAGATGCCAGATGTGGTTAAAAGTCAGGAAAGGATTGGAGATTGGTCAAAGGAGGATATCTTGACGTTGTTGATGGATATCAGTGGTTCCTTTGGGGGTTGGAGGTACTCTTAGATGAACAATGTGGAATAAGGCTATGGTGAAGATCATGTCCCAGATAAGAGCTCCAAGTCTGTTCACGGACTCTCAGACAGTCTCTGGAGCAAGAAGAGCTACAGGCAGACCTCCTATCTCTTGGGGTACATTTAGATAGGCTGTCTATGATACAACAAGCCTGTCTTCGTGCTTATGACCACAAATGGTTAGTGTGAACTGCGCCAACAACATCCACCACTCACTGTGGAGCTCTATTAGGAGGTGCCGTAGATCACCCTATCCTGCCAGTTCATAGATCTGAGTCAAAACCCCAACTGCTATGGGCATTCGTCTGAACACATTTCAGCTCACTATCAGAAACAGCTGATCATATAGACCAAAGTCAGCTACAGCATGAGACAGCTGTACTAAAACACTTCAGATAACCCTGACTAACCCTGACCAACTCTTATCATACCTCGGAAGTGGTTGCCCACGTTTAGACATAGTCTTGAACTCTGATGATCTCGTACTCAACTTTCCCTAATCGCCAGCCTTATCTTTGGGCGGCTAAATGATAAGCCTCAATTGAACCTTGGAGTGAAGCTAACGATACACAAAGTATATGACAATGATGGGGAGAGCCTGACTATTTCAACAGTCAAGTTTCTGTCTCGATATCTCCATTATTCGTCGAGTTATGTCGACCCTTGCATTGACACCTGTCACATCACCACATACGCCTTGGCACCAACTCAGAGAGAGTCCGGCGATATCACCGTTGGTTTCAGATTGTACCTTAAAGAGTACTTAATCTATCGCGAGTGGTCTGGAGAGTTTTCGGTAAGTTTCATATCGGTTTTGGTGCATTATCGTGATGTTGGAGATCGTTGATATCACGTGAATTAGAGGACCAGGGGGTGATCTGAGTGTACCATTAGATTCTCCAAGAGACGGCGATTACAATGGTGTACCTTGTAGCCCGTATATCCTCTTCCTTCGCCCCCTGGACCCCCTCTTGGTTCTTGAACTACCGCCATCACTATCAGAGTTCCTGGACGTATATAAGAAGACATGAATCATCTCAGGATACAACCACCACTCCAACCATGTCCCCACCACTATCTCAAGGAACCGGCTATGGCGTCGTTTTGGGCGTCGGACTCGGTTTTTGTATGATCATGGTTTTCATCACCTGGGCTCTACGACGGTACCAGCGAGAAGTCATGTCTTCTGAGGAGTTCTCAACGGCCTCTCGATCGGTTAAGACAGGTCTAATTGCCGCTTCTGTCGTTTCTTCATGGACTTGGGCGGCTACATTACTCCAATCAACTACTCAGGCTTACAAGAATGGAGTGTCTGGTCCGTTATGGTACGCTACTGGAGCCACCGTTCAAGTTCTACTGTTTGCTACTCTGGCCATTGAACTGAAACGAAGAGCTCCGGGAGCTCATACTTACCTTGAAGTGGTCAAAATGCGGTTTG
Organism: Yarrowia galli; assembly: GCA_900519055.1. Taxonomy (NCBI): domain Eukaryota; kingdom Fungi; phylum Ascomycota; class Dipodascomycetes; order Dipodascales; genus Yarrowia; species Yarrowia galli. The sequence goes on along the minus strand of ULGS01000006.1, from coordinate 409,303 downwards.
GAACAGGAGGACATATTGTGTTCATGGTGTTTGGACTGGTAACCAACATTCTGGTGACTCTGATGCTTCTAACTGGAGGTTCAGCTGTTGTCAACAATCTCACGGGAATGAACGTTGTTGCTGCTTGTCTACTGCTCCCTCTAGGGGTTATCCTGTATACTCTTTTTGGTGGTATCAAGGCTACTTTCATTACTGACTATCTCCATACAGTGATCCTGTTGATCATGATTCTGCTGTTTGCTTTCACCACCTACTCCAACCATGAGGTTCTAGGATCACCTAAAAAGGTCTACAATCTGTTAGTCTCTCGAGCAGAACAGTTTCCCGTCAAAGGCAACCAAAACGGATCTTATCTAACTGTCAAATCTCACGATGGAGCCATCTTTTTTGTCATGAACATCATTGGTGGGTTCGGAACAGTGTTTCTAGACAACGGATACTGGAACAAGGCCATTGCAGCTTCTCCAGCTGCTGCTTTACCAGGATACGTTCTGGGAGGTCTCGCTTGGTTTGCCATCCCTTGGTTATGTGCTACAACCATGGGTCTGGCCTGTCTGGCTCTGGAAAACACCCCAGACTTTCCAGGGTACCCTGAGAGAATGTCTCTGGAAGATATAAACGCTGGTCTGGCTCTTCCTAACGCCGCTGTAGCTCTTCTGGGTAAAGCCGGAGCAGGATGTGCTCTGACAATGGTATTCATGGCAGTGACGTCAGCTTTCAGTTCTGAACTCATTGCAGTCTCATCAATCTTCACCTACGACATTTACAAGACTTACTTCAACCCCCAGGCCACTGGAAAGACTCTGATCATGACTTCTCATGTTGCTGTGGTAACGTTCGGTTTCGTCATTGCAGGCTTCGCAGTCGGTCTCTATTACATTGGCGTGTCCATGGGCTTTCTCTTTGTGCTCATGGGAGTCATCATCTCTTCTGCCGTCATTCCTGCGGTTCTCACTCTCATGTGGAGCGGTCTCAATTTTTGGGCTGGTGTTCTGTCACCTCCTCTGGGCTTCAGTTTCGCTATAATCACGTGGCTGGTGGTCACAAAGATCCAGCAGGGTGTGATCAACGTGGATACGGCTGGTTCCGAACTTCCCATGCTTGCTGGCAATGTTGTGGCGTTGTTGTCGCCGTTGATGACAATTCCCGTTTTGACACTGATTTTTGGAATCGATGATTTTGATTTTGAAAAGTTCAAACAGATCAGTAAAGCGGATGATACGGAGTTTTGGCAAACTAATGATGATATTGAACAACTCGCTGACCTGTCTGGATCACGTGACGTGATTTTGGACTCTCCAGAAGTGATATCTCTTGACGTCCAGGAAAAACATGCAAACTCTCAAAAACACATCCACGACACTCACACACGAATGAGCACTTCAGAGGATGATGAAGAAGGACTTGGAGATCACGTGACAACTTCTACTTCTCCTCCAGCACCACTTTTGGAAGAACTAGACCCCGCTGAAAAAGCTCTTCTCGACAAATACGCCAAAATAGCCAGAATCATAACTGCTGCTATGACTCTAGCCCTGCTAGTTCTCTGGCCAATGCCAATGTACGGCTCCGGGTACATTTTTTCCGAAAAGTTCTTCACTGGCTGGGTAGTCGTCAGTTTCATCTGGCTCTTCTTTGCGGCCTTTCTAGTTGTCCTTTATCCGCTCTGGGAATCGAGACAAGGGATCTACGAGACGGCTAGAGGTATCTATTGGGATTGTACAGGGCAGACGTACAAGTTGAGAAGGTGGCAGAATGAAAGCAAGAGTGGAAAAGGGGCTGGAGTCGTTACTATGGTTACTCTGGAGGGGGAAGAGGTGGATGAGGTGGAAGGGGAGGTTGTCAAGAGTTGAGTATCTGTATAGGTTGATGTGAATAAGATTTTGTTGTTATTGGTACCATTCGAATCAGTAGAGAATGAGGAGTGGAACGGTATGTTTTTTATTACCCCTTGTCATATTTCGACTCTAGAGGCAGTTGAAGTTTGGTGCTTGGATTATGCACAACCTACTCAGATAATGCCAGCTATAGGCAGTAGCAATACAACTTCTCCAGTTTGACTCAAATGTCTCTGAAACTGTACAAGTGCTCTACTGGGGCCTTTGTAAACCTCCTGTAAGAGTTTCAGCCAGTTCTGAGCACTCAAACTCCGTCCAGCAGAAGTAACTATCCGCCCTACTCCGTAAAGCCCGATACGTCATCCCATAATCGTACTACCGTGACCAAACTTGGTACCAAAATGATCACCAAATCAAGCCCTCTTCAATGGCTTTACTTCCTTCTCTCTCCGATCACTGCGTCCCGAGTTATCTCTCTCCTCCCTCTAACCCCATATTAAGCTATACGCGAATTTCCGAGCCGCACGCTTGGGGGTGGTGTTTTGAACGCTTTCAAACTGGAGTTCTGTTGAGCCGATCGAGCTGAAAATTTGTAGTATGATATTTCTTGCCATTCTAAATTGATCTGCAAGTTTTCAACTCTCGAGAACCAATTCTGAACGAGCTGTGCACCTAATGTCTATGTGACCATTGTCGTCTCCAACACCCGGCTCAAGTTATTGGATAGTCTTCTCACCCCAGCGAAAGTAATACCATTGTAAAGCTGTCGTTTTGGCGAGCTCGCTCGTATTACTCCCGTAGTCATAGCATTTCTGTGGAGCTGAATAACAGCCGTCCTATTTCACGAATATGGTTGGCACCAGTAACATTCACCAAGTCCACGAATATCTACTCTAGAGAATCGAGAGTGGTACAGATCGAGAGCTATGAGCTAGGGGAGTACAGTCGTATTACTCTCGTAGTTCTGGCACTACTCTACCGTGAGATAGATGGTGTTAAGCGGGGGAGTAGCATGTATGGATGGGGGACAATGAAGGCCCCCTCAACTCGACAGGTAAGGACAGTAAGCCGGGGGCCAAATGTCCCAACTAACCTTATCGAGCAATACTGTATTTTGTTCCCAGAGCTAAGTAGTACATACTTAACACACCTGCTTAAACCAGGAACATGCCTCATCTCCTTCACCCAGTTCCAAGAGTCCCGTCGGGGGCCCTGAATTGCAAGGAGAGTAAGAACAAAACATGCTACAAGTACTCACGGTCGGATAGTTCACTCGGGCAGAGGAGGAATGGGGCATCTTGGGGCTTGCCACATGATGAGCTTTACCGATTGAGGTTCATCTGTTTGACGTGGAGAAGACCAACAACTGGGTGGGTGTAATGGAGGGTAAGAACATGTAAATAAAGTACCACACGGTAAGCCAGGTACTGTACGTAGAAGAGGAAGTTGATTCTAGACCTCTGAGCACTTCCTAGAGAACGTTTGTGTAGTCGGGATAAACACATTGTTAGACCTGTCAGGCCACACTTCCCCACCATCCATTTGTTTTGATAGCTTGTCTTGATTAAAGAGTGCATGAGTTACACAAGTACGAGTACGAGTACGATACGAGTACAAGTAGACCCCGCTGTCTATATACCCCTCTTCCTCCAACTGTTCGAGTTAAACCTTGATTATCACACTCACATCGTGATCCTCACAGTGTGGCATATGACCTGACCTGTCGTCACTCATCAGCCCCAATATATATTACTTAAGGAGCCTGTCTTCCTAGATCGCTCCTTACCAGGTACGAGTAGTTAGTTCTTCAATCTCTCAACTCCTAACTAGCTTACACCACCACTTCAGCTGCCCTCCCCCTACCACCGTGAGTACATCCCTGCTATCCCGTTTCTGTCTGTGACCATACCCCTCTTGTCAATGAGGTCCCTTCTAATGGGTACCGTCAGCCCTCGCCATCATCCCGATGCTCTGGAGAGCCTGTGCTTCTTGATCGACTTTGTTTGGCCGGAATGGTATTGTCTGACAGACCAATCTACCTGGTACACTAATTACTACATTAACTCAGGAATCGCAAGAAGCAGAAGTCTGTTGTCACTCTAGGCTCAGCTCTTGTCTATGAAGTGTTCTGAACTTGACTACAACATGTTCTAAGAAGACCTTCATGGCTCACAACACGGCACCTCTGTATTGCCCTCAAGGAGGCGAGTACGGCCATGCTACTCTCGTCTTGATTGGACCCCTGTAGCGTAAGATAGCAAGACTCTGTTTTTTCTCACTGTCCATCTACATGACATGCCAAGAGTTGTTTGCTCATGTAGTCCCATGTCCCATCTCGAATTTAGTAAACTCGCCACAACTTCGGTTCAGTCTGACCAAGTGCAATCAAAAGTGGATATTCTTGTAGAGCTCTTCGAGGCATTTCTATCGATACCCATATTGAGCTGTTCCCAGTTACAACTACGTTTCCGGAATGGTCCCGCTGTCTGAATACCACTTCTTCTTCGAAAGCGGATGACCTAATTGGGTGTTCCGCTTGGCCCTCTAAGTGGTGATGGTCACAACCCATACCACTCTTGTCACCATCATCGATGTGCCTTCTGACATGGTTAAGGCGAAATGGTCCCAAGGGTTTACTTAATATGGCGATCTAAAATACTACTAGTACTACACCATTCGAATCAGCGTCATCTCACAAATCGAATGGTACCACCCACTTGTCTACTCTTGTCTTGGTTACTTTGTTAATCATTCTATTATAATAACACCTATAGAGGCACGTGTAGAGTTCACTAAGTCTTGTTCGCTAATGACCTCCAGTAGTAGGAAGACCCACCGACAGCTTGAAAGTATCGTAAATCAGCCACTGCATACCGGTCAGAGTACCGATCATGAAGATTCGAACAGGAAGACCGTTCCACAGTCCAGCAAATCCGATTCGCTTGTAGATTCGCGACACGGTCTGCATGGTGGACTCTCCGGGTTTCTGTTCACTGTTGACCTTGGAGACCATGACGTCAGCAGGGTGGGAAATGACGGCACACAGAATACCGGCGAGGTAACCTCCTGCAAACGACACACCAATCTGTTGAGCAGTAGAAAAGTCCTTCTTGGGCTTACCGAGGTACTCGTAGATCTTCTCGACAATCTTCTCGAACGACGCAAACTTGACCATGGTGTAGGGAATCTGTCGGAACCACAGAGGACCCAGACCCTTCCACAATCCACCCAGTCCTTCGGAAGCAACAATCTTGTTCCAGCCATCAATGGGACCCTTGGCAAAGGGAGGGATGGTGGTCTGGGTTCGGACCTTGATGGCCTCCCAGGGACAAAGGAAGATATCAGCGACAAACTCGGCAGTGGCAGAAGCAGCCAGGAACACTCCAGTCTTGTATTCGGTAGCATAACGCTCTCCCAGAAGCTGTGAGTACTTGTACTTGAACACCTCATAAAGACCGTACTTACCGGCTCCCTGGAAAGAGTATCCGATAAAGGTGGCTCCTAGACCGGCCCAGATTCCTCCAAAGCCCTCAGTGGCCATAATCTTGGACCAACCCTGCAAGTTGCCCTTGTAAATATTGGGGTCAACCTGTCGTCGACATTTGACCACATCCAGAGGAGTAACAGCCGAATGAGTAGGTCCACAGGCAATGATACCTCCAATAGTACAGGCCAAAAAGTACTTTGTGGAGTACAACTCAATGGGGCCGGTTTTCTTTCGAAGCTCAGAAACGCCCTTTTGAACCTCCTTCTCAACGCCCTTGGCAGCTCCATCCAGGGAAGCTCGGATCCAGAAACTCGGTGATGATTGTGACATTGTGGTGAATGGGTAGGGGGTAGTGGTTAGTGGTGGTAGAGAAAGATGGTCGCTGGGAGTCGTCGTATATTTATACAATAATGTTTAATACCTCACGTGGAGGGTTGTAGCGGTGAATTTGGCGAATAGTGGACTTTTCCGGGATTTTCTTGGACGAATCGAATTCCCGAAACGTGAGGAAGACGATGGTTAGCTCGAAACTCGTCTACCACCACCCCTCGTCGCACAATTGACTGCCCAAAATCTCATCACCAACGCCAAGGTTGCTCTTGCCGGAAATATGCACGATTAATTCCGAAAGACGTAGCGAATAAGAGTCGTCGTTATGAGCTCTTTTGAGGGAATAAACGAGGGGGAGAAGGGGGAATTTGAACATCCAGCTTACTAAGCGTATATCTGTACCCTCACGTGACCTCCCACAGCTCCCCAACGCTGACTAATAACTTGTTTCACTCCTCTTACCCAGAAACCTTATTTTCGCGGCGTTATTTTGACATGCCTTATCTTCGGATTTACAGCCGCAGCACCTCGGAGAAACGTGCAGTGTTTACTCCGGTCACGTGAGGGGTGGATCACGTGACCAAAGGCGGAATCTGAACAGAAAAACACGCTGAATCCGCTTACGTAATTCTTTTTCGGGACAAACACGTGCTCATCGTTCTGAGGGGTAGCCAAAAAAACCGACACTAAATTTTTGGGCTGCTCTATTTTTACCGTTTTTGAGTTGTGACGTCATGTAGGGGTGAAGAGAGAGAGATGGGCTGTAGTCGGTGATTGAGAGGTGGTGGGGATTATCTGATGACGTAATCGTGTTCTGGGTGGCTTACTAATGGTGGTCACGTGTTCAAACTGAGTTTTTAGCCCGTCTTTAGTCTTATTAAGCAACTGCCAAATGCGGCTGGGTTATCATAGAAGAGAGGCTCCAGTTAGAGGTGTGCAATTTCCGGATTCAGCCGTGCTGAGAGGGAGGAGTGATTGGTAAGCGGTTTGGTTTGATTACTCAGCCTGTTGGAGAAACGGTGAGTTGATTACTCAGCAATTACCAAGGATAGACCAACACCAAACCTGCGTCTCGTAGCTACGGTACATACCAATTTAGAGCGCCTTATGTAAGGGTGTCGTTAGTGGTACTATTACTGGTCACGTGACTAGGGCGACGGAAACGTGACTACTGCGAGATTGCAACGTGCCGGAAACGTGACTTGCGCGTGACTCTAGCTGTTTCCGGTAAATCTACACCGTGTCAGAAAAGTTTCAGAGAGGGGAGCACGTGTTACAGATAGGGGTGTTTAGTGAGCCAGGGAAAGGAGTCACGTGAATTATAGTCACGTGACTGGGTTCGGAGGAGGTGGCTTCACATATCCTCGCTTGTCACGTGACTTTATCTCCTCTTGAACGCGTCCTACACTGAGACGCGTAATCACCCACCCAATTTGGCAATCTAATTGACGCATGAAAAAAGACGTTTGAAATTAGGCGACTATTTAATAATATGCAAGTCGCTTAATGCAAAATGCGTGGGGGTTCAAGGGGGTGCTAAAACAGAGTGGGGTGAGTTGATTGGTTCGGGAATGTGACAGGTAGACTAATTCGGGTCACGTGATTCCAGTGGTGTAGTTTTTTTCTCTATATCTTCCCTACAGCCCAAGTTAGACCCCCTCGTATTCGGTTCACGTGCATGTCTAGGCTGCAATGTTTCAGATTTGAAAATGTACGACAAAAGTCTTGGTTATAAACGGAAACAGAAGAGTGAGACGTGAGTCTGTTTTTGGAGGTTGCGGTAAATAATATCTGTGCACTTTTTCCAGCGCAGGGTGACGGTAGGGCGTTAACTAACAGCTACTGTATTCGTTAGTACCACCAAGGGGTGCGTTAGTCTGAAGGAGTTGTAGAGGTGGTGTGATATGGAAACGGGCGTTGGAACCGACACAGACACGAACCAGACGCGGTGGAGTACACAGACACGGTCTTTGGTATGTTTTTGTTGCTCTCGATGTGCCTTCAATCTGCACCTCTCTGTCCAGGTGTGCACCGCCGCTGTTTACATGGCAGGGCGATTATCGTGCCGATCCCTGCGTCCTTAGAGTTGAATCTAGCCCGTTTGGGATCGGCTGCAACCGTGGATCTAAGATCCAGGGGTGGTATAAGATCTGAGGAGGGGGGATGGATTTCGAGACAGCTTCTTTACCAGTCATAGACAGCAAGCTGTTCACGAGGGAGACGCATCCAAAATCACGACGAGACACGACAGCGACTCGAGAACAACTCCAGCATACTCTCCTACCCGCCCACATCCTTCTGGCATAATTTCAGCGTGTTTGCTCAGCTCGAACCGATATTACGAGACCTTGAGCGTTCTTAACGTGACCTGCATACAGTGCTCTAGAAGACGTGATCAGAGCTGGTAAACGGCTACCAGAGCGAATTCAGACATTACTGGGTACACCCCTATCAAGTCCTCATACTCCTCAATCCCCGCCCACATTCTTTACCACGTTTTTTACCGACTCTACTGACAGGGTTGAACCTGACATTATTTTACACCAACATCTCAAACGACCATAATATCGCCATATCACCACAACCATGAGTCTAGCTCAAATAACACACCTCCTATTGCCCCACCTGACTCCTCTCGAAACCAACAACTTATCTCTGACGTCCAAGGAGTTGTACAAAAAAGTGGTTTCTCTCGAAGCCCGCTATTTTCTTGCCAGTAAAGATATCTGTCCTTGGAGTCAGCCATTCGACCTTAGTTGGAAAGACCTCTCTACTCAGTTAACCCCTCCCTCCCAATTCAAACAAATCCCCCATCTGGACCTCAACTTGCACGAACACACTCCTTTCCGACCCTCTCCTCTATCTCTGCTGTCAGAATCTCAAAAGGGACATTTCACACTGGTGGAAGAAGAACAGTTGATTCAAGAGGAACTCTTCGACACCCTGGTACCCCCTACAGCTCTAGTCTGTGATGCAATGTACCAGGATCCAACAAGAGTAAGATTGGACGATTTCCACAACTCTTCTGTCTTTGATAAAACCTCCTACGACGATCCATTCTTCAATCTGACAACAGGAAGACGCTCAAACCAAACCAGACACCAAATCCAAACATCACCACAATCGCCGTCAAACGTGTTTACCTTTTTTGCCAAAAACAGACAATGGACCTTCTCATTGCCCAGCCCCAAAAAAAACGAATACAGAATCACAGCAAAGGCATACACTCTTTCAGGATGTGCAGTTCTAGTGAAATCGAAAAGTAGGTGGCTGTTGGTGCTCCTTGAAGCCTTGGAAATAGACAAGCAGAAAAAAATCCAACAAACAACAATCGCCTTGCCAATCACCCTAACACCCATTCCAGCTGCCCTGGCAACCTCAGGAGCCCATATCTTCATCTGGGAACCACTCCATACAGCAACCAGCAACCTGTACGTGGTCACAAACGGCACATGTCACTTTCTGGCCTCTCTCAAGGGGACAACGGCGTTCCCAGCTCCGATACTCCATAACCAGACTCTGCATCTGGTGCACAGAAACACCATTGTCACGGTGGATCTCACGGGCAACCAGAAGACGCAAAAAACGTGTCTCAATCTCCAGGGACGTCTCTTGGGCAACGTCCAGTGCTTGGGGGATAGGTACCATCACATGTCCTATGGATACAAGGGCAGTATCTATCGAGTGCTGTTGAACACAGATACAAGAGAGTACTGTGTGGTTCCAAAGAGAGAGGATGATGGGTTCCTGGTGTTCTCAGACGGAGGCTGGAAGAGGTATTTGTTCAGTGAACAATTTTGGAGAGGAGAGCCCTTGAGTCCAGTTTCGATGTGACCATAGAAGAGCAACGAGATCCACTGTACTACCACCATACCCACATACTAATTTATACTGTTTCACACTGTTCCATAAAAGCTCATACACATACATTAAATTACTTATAAATATTCCCTTGGTAGAGTGAGGAGGCGACCAAATGCTCCTCTGGAGGTGGCCAGACATCCCCTCTGGAGGCGACCAAACACCTCTGGAGTCTCCGTTACACCTGCCCTTCCCATAGGCTCTGTAGACTCACCCTGTAAGCTCACCAGCATACGGCCCAGACTCCACCCCGCCCTAATTATAGCCATTCTCAGCAAGAACCTCGGTCAGAGTACCCGCCAAAACATCAACCATGCGGTCAATCTCAACCCGAGTCACAGTGTAGGCGGGAGAAACCATCATATGGTCGCCAAGCACAGAATCAATCGTGCCCTTGCCCTTGAGGAAATGCGCGCCGTTCTCAATGCACCGCACATGCATCACGCCGGCCAGGTTCATGGACGCAGGGAACACCTCCTTGGTGGTCTTGTCAGCCACAAACTCCACGTCCCAAAACAGACCCCGGCCACGCACGTCGCCAACGTAGGGGCTGTCGGCAAACTTGCGCTTGAGCGCCATGCCCAGGTACTTGCCCATCTCGGAACACTCCTCAATGAGGTTCTGGTCAAAGATGAGCCGCTGGATCTCCAGAGCAACGCCGGTGGCAAACACGTGGTCCTGGTACGTCTGGTGGCCGTAGACAACGCCAGAGCCCTTCTGGAACACGTCAAAGACCTTGGGCGACAGCAGGACGCCTGCCAGAGGCACGTAGCCGCCGCCAAGCACCTTGGCAACGGTCTGGATGTCGGGACCGCCGGTGCCGGCCTCGAGTTCGGGCTCCCACGCGTGGTAGGTTCCCGTTCGGCCCATGCCACACATGACCTCGTCCAGAATGAACAGAGCGCCGTACTTGTGGCAAATGTCTCGGCAGCCGGAAATGTAGCCCTTGGAGGGCGGCACGGCGCCGAGAGTGGCGCCAATCACGGTCTCGCACACAAAGGCAATGACCGTGTCGGGGCCCAGCTCCTGGAACTTGGCGTCCAGCTCGTCCAGCAGCATCTGGGTGTACTGCTCCTCGGACTGGCCGTCCTTCTGGTGCCGGTAGGGGAAGCACGTGGACACCTTGTGGTAGGCCTTGGAGTTGAGAATCTCCTTGTAGGGCACCTGTCGGGACTTGAAGCCGCCCAGCGACAGAGATCCGAGGGTGTTGCCGTGGTACGAAAAGTCTCGCGAGATGAAGTTGGCTCGCTGGGTCTCGCCCTTTTCGTAAAAGTACTGCGTGGCAATCTTCATGGCGGTCTCGTTGGCCTCGGATCCAGAGTTGAGAAACAGAGCTCGCGAAAAGGCGCCGTTGGACTTGGACAGAATGAGCTCGGCCAGATCGTCGGCCTGCTTGGAGCCCACGGCATGCGTGAAGATGTAGGGCAGGCCTGCACAGTGCTGCATGGCCTGGACGATTCGGGGGTGGTTGTGGCCCACGGCGGCGACTGCTGCTCCGGAAGAGCCGTCGAGAATGTCGTACTGGACGCCGGTCTTGGGGTTTTCCAGGGTTAGGTACGAGCCCTTACCTGCGACGGCTCGGGGCAGGTCCGCGTTGACGGCGTTCTGGAAGATGGACATGGTGGGTTGTGGTGGTGGTGGGTTGTGGTGGTGGTGGTGAGTTGTGGTGGTTCTGTGTTAGCAACATGGGGTGACGTGGAGTATCTGTTGGTTATGTCAAGGGGTATGTTGTTGGCAGTGGTAGACGGCTGTGATCATGAGTGTGGATCTGGCCTCTAAGAGACAGAGTGCCCTGTGGCTCCGTAACTGGGATGACAGGTAGCTTGTGGCGCGCCCTTTGAGCTGCCGAGGTAGCTCTGTGGAATCAAGGACACAGATGCAACACAGAGGCAATCAGACGCTCATTGTATCTGTGTCATAGCAAAGCCACCTCCAGAGCCAAGTCCAACATCACAAGTAGGGTGTCACAAGACCATGTCGCGAACCAAACACCTGCCATTTTGACCATCTCCAATCACAACCACAATAGCTGTGTCACTCCATCACGATGATACTCACAATAACACGAAGGAAGTAGTCAAGTCACAGAAGCAGAGCGGTGTTCTGTTTCTGTGTCTGTGTCTGTGTCTGATTCGTCTCGTTCTGTTGTTGTTCTTGCTGTTTATGAAACCACCCTTTTCTGGAACAGCGGAGCACTCTATATATACCCGTGTCTACTTTTTTGACTACGACCTTGTTTCCCACGATACCGCAAATCTATCTTTTAGCTATTGTGTGTGTAGACTGGCTATCTGACGTATCGGCAGTCGGCTTCCGAAGGATCACAGCAGAACATGGTGATCCAAAGAGAGCCAAGCACCACCTCAAAATGGCTGAAAAAGAAACCAGACACTGGTATCACCGCCACCACCTCCCATCACCGATTTCAGCCCATTTGCGTCCCTGGATACTAAGATAATAGCCCCATTCTATTCTATCTCGTTTTTCCTGTCACCCTCTTTATCACCCTCTTTGACCACCTTATCTGCCCGTCTGCACCTCTAGTGCAGTGTTTTCTGCAGGTGAGATTTGCACCCACTGAGAAATGTAACGTGGCACGCACCATATATTGAGAACACTCAGAACGGGCTCAGCACACCCAAAAGACCCAGAATCAACTCTCAAAGACCCAGAATCGACTCGCAAAGACCACCACCACAATCCCCAGTCCTCAACCATCACATTCATCAACTCACCTTCTCCACAGCCCCCCTCAAACCCATTTTATCCTTCAAGACCTCCTCATGTCACTTAGCTTGACTCGGCGAGCAAAATCACAAAACGAAATCACAATCACATCACAAGCCTTATCATTGGTTCCTTATCTGGCAAGATAAGCGTGGTATCCTTGTCGTGGGGATCCTGTTTGTGTTCGGGGTATCGTGTCGCCTGTTCTGTGTCCAAACGTTTGGTGACACAAACAGTGTAACTCCTCAGCCTTCCCCACCCGACAATATATATATCCACGCCGTTACCCTCTATATTGGCGCTTAGGCAAGCCACAAAACCATCAAAACGCCACAGAAGACGGGTTGCGCCTGGAGACCCGCAAAATTAGGAGGGGAGCTCTCTCTCCCAAACCTTGATAACAATGTGACGCTCAGAGATAAGCAGAGGGTGATATGGTGTGATTGAGCTTATTGGGGGAGGAGGGGGCAGCAAATGAATTTACCGTAAATCGAGGAAAATCACAGAAATCGTGGAAAATTCATACTCACAGATGATAGGTATCTCTTTGCAGGATAAAAACACTACCAAAAAACTTCCCTACCTCTTCCTCATCCTCCACGGCCTCTTATCACTGACTCGGCGATTTGAAAGACAAAGACCCTGGGTGCGTCTGTATTGGTTTTTGGAAAAGCTTAAATCCCACACCTTATTTGGGTTGGGAGATGGACAGAAAAGAATGGGATGTGGAGTGGAGGTTGGAGGAGTGCAGCTAATTGGTACTTTTGGGGTATGAATCGAGTGGTATTTTTGTCCCCGTTCTGGATCTGTTTTCGGATTTTCGATAGCTTGAGTTCTGACCGAGTTGGCGCTTTTGAGGAGAAAATAGTGATAACTTGGCGGGGAGAGGAGGTGACAAGAATCTGACGCTACCATGAGATTCTCCGTCGTCTTGGGATTCTAGAGGTACCACTTTGAGCTTCCCTTTATTACATATTTGCCGTTGTGGTCACTTCTGTGCTGACTGGCTAGAGGATAAGGTGGAATACTGGTACATTGTGACAAACGGCCAACCCAGGCGAACCAAGCTCATTCTGACTGTGATTGATTCCATCCAAGTGTCTGTACTATTTGATCCTCGATTGAGAGCTTTCAAACACTCCAGAGTCCTGGTCTTGTATCAGAGACAGCCTCTACTTTATGTACCGTTTGTATTGATAGGATACTGATGGAGAGTGATCTACTCGTACTCACTGAGGTATGGGATAGGGCAAGAAGAAGGGAGATCATTTCTGCTTGTCCTTCCGACAGCCTATCGTACGAGTACTTGTACCTGGTAGAACACCTCCACCACAATGTTCATTAAGGTTTACATACCGGAGATATAATCCAGGAAAGCCGTAGAAAGAGTGATTTGGTGACCTCGTCTAAAACACGTTCCAAAGGTCCTAGAAGAAAACTGAAAGCACCAGTAGACTCCTGGTACCCATGTTACACTGCTTACGTGTCTTCAGAGTTGTGATGTCTCTCTTGGTCTATCTGATAGAACACTCTCATATTGTCTAATTACCACAGCGCCGTTTAAGCTTTCTGATTGGTAACATTATCTCTAGAAGCCGGAAATGGAGTGTCTGTGGGGACACCTTCTATATCACACTACAGGGGCTCTACAGAAATTTCAGGCATTCTACTGTAATCCTCGTACCCATGTTACAGTACTAGAGTGGTCTCAGAATCTGTGTATCTCTGACAGTTCCAGAGTTAGAGTACACTCCTTTTTCATGACTATTTTCATACACAATACCCTCTCATACTTCCTAATCTGAACTGCAACACCCCCCTATCTGGTATCAAATTGTTCGTCTGCCTCAGCTGAGTCCTTCTGTTACCTCCATTTCGTGTCATCTCTACTACATCGTTTTCTACATCACATTTCACTCTGCAGACCTCCTATCGTCATGCTGACCTCACCGACCTACTCTCCATACTTTAACCAGTCTCCCAACACACAGTCTCTTTCTTTTTCGTCTCTTTTCCGCCTATCCAGACAGCTCATATTCCCACACTGACCTACTCATAAGGTGTGCAGAAATGAGCGGATGAGAGGATGTGACACGTGAGACTCATAATCTGTCGAGCAGGTGGTGTCACGTGACCAGGCGAATACAGTACAATTGTAGTTATCTTTGGTCACCTGATTTTTCCCCACCAACTCCACATACAGCTGTGCATGCTAAATGAGATGCATATGGGAACCGAATACGATGTCAGATATCGGTGGTGATGGTGCCGATCACGTGACCAAGCTCCGGGATACAAGTACATGTCACGCGACTATATCAATCCCCGCCCTACAACCCACCCTGAACGCTGTTAACCCCCCTCAGCCAATCATATCACTCTCCATCCTCCAATATCTGAGACACGACTGGAATGAAGTCGGGGGCAGTATTTGACGTGAAACAGACATGAGGAGAGAGTCAGAAGCCTCACGAGAGCAATCACCGAGGAAAAACCCACGTAACCGACTGTCTTGTTTCCACGCTGTTTGCACACCTCATTTGAGACACTTGTTTGTGTGAGACAGACGGACACTAACAAAGAGTCTAAAAACACGTCCTGGAAGACGTCACAGCAACGAGACAGCCCAGAGTCTCTTGTCTTCGGTGCGTTTATCATGTCTATACTCATCTTGGTTGCACTGTATGGTTGGTTGGCTGTATAGGGGGGTTTGGAGACGAGGCTGCTGATGAGAGATACTTAAGTAAATGGATAAGAATACCTATTACAATAGTTGGAGAGATTGACAAGCAAAAGTACACTCTACCGGAAGGAATAGAAAGAACCGCAAGAGCTCCCCGAAATATAGCTACAAAATCTTGAAACATACCACACCACCTTGCCCAGGACCCTCCAATCTCTCGTTTCCCACCACTTCCATAATTACCCGATCTGTCCTCATTCAATGACACTAAAACATAGCCCCCAGCACACCACAATGATGCTAAACTAGAATGTACGTCTCATTAGCCCACAAAAAGTGGTTAACAGCCGTGCTGGAGTGGACCTGGTACTACTGCCATTGTTCCTTAGACACATTTAATCCGATTTAATTTGAATATCGCCATTTAAAACAATTTTAATACCGCCTCAAATATCTCGCGTGGTGTAGACTTCACACTGTAAACTCTACACGAAAAGAATGCGCGTCAGGGTTGGGGTTCAGGGTTGCAGGGTACAGGGGGGTCTTGGTGGGGCAGGGTTAGGGGAGGCGGGGTGTGCGCAAGGCAAGGCTAGGGCTGTGGGGCGCTCGAGATTAGATCTGGGTTAGGGTAACTGTAGGAAGATGGTGTAGTGTGCAATTGAGTTTGAAGGTGGTGATATGTTGATTGATTCGTATTTATTCGGGAAGAATTCGAATCTAGAAAAGGAGCTCAGATTTAGATAGATTGAGGCTTGCTAATACTATACATATCTTCAAAATCTCGAATAGGACCAAAACTGAATTTTTCGTATTGTTGCCGTTTTTTTTGGAAAACCCCCAGTGAGACCAAAAACGCCGCAATATCAACCAGGGTCGGCTTAAAGTGATTTAAACAGCCCAAATAGTCTACATTGAGACTGTTCCAGGCGGTACTATTTCTCCTGGTTTTGTCAGGGTGGAATTAGGCCATGTGTACTACTCAGAAGTGATACATATCGTTACAGAACGTCACACAGAGCTCATACCAACTCAGGGACTTCTCGGATAGTAAATTCGGCCCTGAAATACCACCCTCCAACTTCCCCCGTCTCTCTACCTCCTCTCAATCCCCTTCTATCACCCTTTTAGTCTGGAACAGGTCTCGTAAATGGGTCTAGAGAAAACTCAACGTTGGACCTTGTTCAGCTGTCATTGTATGTTTCAAATAATATCCCTGGGCCCCGTGCGGCCTCCCCGAGCCCCAGCCAGAGTCTCCCCTCAGCCAAACGTGGTTTTTACCGGTGTTTGATATTATCAGATGCTTTTTTTCACATCGGACGACAACTTACCGTTGACACTCGTATCAAGGGGTATGTCAGTGTCAGGAGGATCGCGAGGATCTGAACATTCTGGTAGTATTTTTTCCCGTCCATTTCCGTCCCCGTTCGAATTGTTCTGGACTATTCCGTTTCCTCGCCCTAAAACCGACTTTGATATTCTTCGGTTAATTCACAAATAATAATTATATCCACTCAATTAACACCTGAAACACCCCGCTATGAGCCCTCCTACAACCGTACAGGTGTCTCACAGGTGTCATGGAACCATGCGGTGCAGTAGCTTGTCAGTTGGTGCCATGCCTAGACTTGCCCATTACATGGTTGATGTCGTGCCCATTACATGGCTGATGTCGTGCCCGCGACATGGCCTTTGTGACCCACGACATGGCCTGTGTAATGGGCACCACAAGGGTGGTGTGATGCCCATTACACGACCCATGTGATGGGCACTACATGGACCATGTAATGGGCACCACCCGGGTGAGGCAACCGCAAGCAAAACCTCTGAAACGGGCATGTAGAGATGACGCTCTGTGGACGGCCCCTGATGGCATGCGTCCTTGTGTCTTGATTCCTTCCATAGTTCCCCACAATGTCGATCCCGTGGAATTACGACCGACATTAAATTGAGTATTTCGATTAATATTCAAACAATTCGCAGTAATCGAGTAAATTCAACCCCGACAAAAGAACACTACCACGACAATCTCCCCCATCAGTAGATCAATCTTGGACCAATAAATATGACATAATCTACCCCACAAGAGGCCTGTCGAATTTTTCACGCAACGTCAAAGTTAAGGCTCTATGTTATTTTTGGTGCGGAAATTCAAACCCGTTGTGGTCTAATTGCGGAGCTACCAGAGCGCGGCTGAATGGGGCGAAATGGACGAAAAGTAGTGGGTTCTGTAGAGGAAAATGCAGGGAGTGGCGTGGTATTTTTGCGCTATTTCGTACCATTTAATTGCCATTCCTGGAATTATTCTCCATTTCGAGGATGTCTCTCCCTGGCCCACCTTGGGAGCAAAGCGGGGAAGACTGTAATATAGAATTAAACTCGGACAATATTTGAGGTAGGGTAACCTGCTGTAGCGAATGTGGAAATGCACAAAAGGAGAGCAAGAAAACAGAAAGCGACGGGGGGGGAGGGAAGAGGAAGAAAAATACGAAACAAATCAGATATAATCAGAACAATTCTGGAAAAACAACAACAATACTCTCCTGACCCTCCTCCCCACATTCGTATTCTTACCGAATTTCTACCCCATCTGCAACCAGTCACAAACCACCTGTCTCATAAAATACAAGGGTGGTTGTCTGTGGTGTTTGTTCTCCATGTCTTAGGTTTGGTGGGGAGGGTATTTTAGGCGTATTTTCTCGACATGCCCAAGATGGAAGTTGCAGCGGCGGCAGGGGTGGGAATAATGGAGATAAATTGGTGAGAAATTTGGGAAATTCAGGAAATGAAGAGGAGACGAAGAGCTTCAGAATGGTACCAGTATCATCCTCTTCCGAACAATATCCAATGAGATATAAACACCCCAGTTATGTTTAGCTCAAACTCTCTTCTCTTTGTTAGTTTGGTCGCTAAGGTGTGATGATGAGTAACATGAGGAGTGTATTTCGGTGAGTAAAAGTGGTAGAAAAAAATGGAGTAGATAGAAGTGGAGCTGATGTTGAGACGAGTAGATTAGACTAGCAACTGATGTTTTCCGACCGAAATTGACCAAGTTGGTTACTTTTTGCTTCCACTTTGCGAAAACTCAAAAGTCTTTGTTCAAAACATAGCTGAGGGAAATACCGTTGTAGAGCCGGTGTTTCTGACCCAAAAATTACGAAAAATTGTGCATTCAAATGTGCTCGCCAAGAGCTTTCAAACAATACCCCTCATTAAGCCTTACCATTACTACAACCAACTTTTTACCTCGACATTCGTTCCCCCACCACCACCAAACCTTCCTTTTGATCGACAGGAATATAAATACCACCTGTTGCCATCTCACTCCTTCTCATACCTCCCCCTACCTTCTCCACCACTCTCGTTACCCTTTCGACATCCATCATGAAGTTCTCTGCCGTCGCCGTGGCCGCTGTTGCCTCTTCTGCTCTTGCCGCTCCTTCTTCTCGACTCAACTCTCGAGAAATTCTTGTTTCCGGCGAAAACGCCGCCCAGGTGGTGGCCGACTTTGCTCCCGTCTTCTCTCTCGCTCCCGGCTCCTTTGCCGCCGAGGCCCAGCAGTCTGTGGGTTTCCTGGACTTTTCTGGTTACATCAACTTTGCCGTGGGTCTGTTGCAGACTGGAGGACAGTTCCTCAAGGACACTGGTAAGGCTATCACCGACCTGTCTCTCAACGAGCTTGGCCAGGCCATTTCTAACGCTCTTCTGGGAGTTCTCAAGTACCTGAACGCCTTTTTGGAGGTTGTCAAGGGTGGAACCCGATTTGACCAGGCTGTGTACGCCTTCATCATCAACTCTGGACTCAAGGACTTCCTCACCAACGTTGGAATGTGGATTGTCAACCTGTCGCAGAAGATTCTCATGTCTCCTCTGCTCAACAACATTGTCGATATCCTCAAGAACCTCTTTGGATGGCTCTTTGGCTCCAAGCAGACTGTCCAGAAGACTCTGGGAGACCAGGCTGATACTGCCGGCTTTGACCGAGCCATGCTGGCCGTCCAGTCGGTCCAGGCTGCTGCCCAGGCCAAGCTCGACTCCCAGAACAAGAACTAGGCGGTTTTGAATTAACAGGAGATTTTAGTTTCGGATTGGTATTTATCGCGCCAAAGGGCGTTAATAACATTAATTAATTGCAGCGGTCGACGGAGGCCGACAGAGGCCGTAGGCCGATGTCGGGGGTGTAGGCAGGTGTAGCTGAGACTGGAGATGAGGTTGGCGACTTTGCCTGTATTTTTTGGATTTTTTTGAATGTTTTTGATTTATTCTCAAATTTCTGAAAAACCACAATAAATGCCTGATAAACAAATTTGAACCCACCACCGCCATTCGCTGCATCTTCACTCAAGTGTGTTGTTTACTCCGATTTTAAAGTTTATGCACAATGCCCGAAAAAGGTGGTCGGATTGGGAACTGCACAAACTCAATTTGCTAACCGAAAAATAACCGTGCACCGCATATCCAATATGGCAATGTGGTGAGAGAAATGTACAACACATGAGGGAAGCGTTGTAACTGGTTTGAACGGGTTTGGAAGGGTTGTAGAGTGGTGTGTTTGTCCGCCCCAGCCGTTATATATCTCTCAAATGTGATTTCCGTTTAAATCTACGATTTTTCTCATCCACCTCCCCTCCAATCAAGATACAGGCTAATAAACTATACAGTCGCCTTCTCCCAATCCAGAGCTATCGAATGGTATGCTGGAATATGCAGTAGGACGAGATATGAGGGAGTATACGAGATGTGTAGAGGTGGAGGAAATGGAAAGGGGTTTGGTGGGTGACGTGGTGGAGGAGGAGTGATGGGACTGGGTACCATTGTAATGAGACGACTCAGAGGTCCATCCTGGTACAACTCTTGTAGGTATATGTCGTCTGCTCATGAATCTAGACCCCACACTATAAATGTAACACTCGGAGTCATAAAATGGTCATAAAACTGGCTACAGTCGTCTGATCAGGAAAAGAGATAGACAGGGCGAGTCATTGAAGAGTGGAGATTTGCCTGGTGAAGCTCCCTAATCTCCAAGTGCTTCGTAGAGCCCAGAATAGCAACCTTTATTAAAATGACTTAGACGACTCTAAAACCGAAATACCGCTAACAAAGACGATTTTGAAACACCTCCCCAACTCCCCTCAACCAGACCTATCAAACAACACCTCATTCTTCCCTCTCAGATGCCTACATCTCTCTATAACCTCTAGTCTACACCACTCGTCTAATATCAGCCCCACCGACCCTGGACAGCCTCTAAATTAGCCGATGAGGTCATTTTAGCACTGTCTCAAGACCAGCCGGACCCTGTCTCTACTTATAATAACTCACACACCCCTGTAAACTATGGTTATAGCGGCGAGTTTATTGAGACATTCGAGAGGAGCTAGAAGATGGAGTATTGGTGCTGAGGAGATGGCGAGTGGACTGGAGGAGTCGTTGAAGTGAGGGCTTTCAAATGGTATACTTTTGTGTCGTTTCAATGAGTGGTTGTGGGTTTGAGGATGTTTTAGCTAGAAAAAGGGGTAAACTATGTGAAATTTTTGGGGCCGCTGTAACTTGCGCAATCGTAAATGAATAAGGCCAAATTTTTGACAGTTTGGTCAGACCGCTGAATTATCTAAATGTGCTGATTTCCAAACCGATCCACTCACCACAAGCCAAGATACAACGTCCTCTGTAATTCCCCATCCATCTTAACTAACTGTAATATTACTTGAGCGCCTTAGATGTTAGTTAAGGTTTAGTGGAGGTCTCGTCTACTAACTGTAATATTACTTGAGCGCCTCAGATCTTCGTTTAAGTTTAGTTAAGGTTTTGATTTGAGACACGAGACAGCAGAGAAGTGTAATTAATAGACGATCGAGAGGAGATATAAAGAAGGGGGCTTCATGGGCGTATTCCCCGCGTCGAGATGAGCATTATCATACTACTCACTTACTAATCAGGTCACGTGACCAAAAGTTACAGCCATTTCCCCGATTACCGCATTGGGAAACAAGAACGTCCAAGACTCTCAGGAAGTTCAGGAAGTGGCAGAAATGTTGCTGTTTGTGCGAATAGAGATGGTTACGTAATTCTTCGTCACGTGACCAATCCTTGACCCGTTTCTGACACCTTATGAGCAACTTACCCCCCGTCTAAATCGTCTAAATCCCTCACGCACAAGACCTTTCATACATGTGCCAATATGGGTGAGACATGTCTCATTTTTTGGCGCGGCGTAACTGACCGTCTCTGAGAGGTGGTGAGCAAGTCTCAGAGTGTCCGTGGCTTTCAGGGAGGGAGGGAGGCACTTATAGCAATGTGTCTTAGAGATGGTTTCAAAAGTGAGACTGGAGGGGCTAGAGGAGTAGTTAGAAAGATTTGAGTATGATGAGGAGATAGAGGAAGGTCAGGAGATTCCAATGGTTATGCTGTGGTTCATGTTGGTCGACTGCTGATGATTCTAGAAGGGGTCTCATTAAATACACTCCTTAAACGGCTCTCAGGGAGAATATATGACCGATAGTAAAGTTTAAGAGATTGTTGTCTAGAACAATGGGGGGAGGAGATATCGAGATTCTGAGCTCAGTTTAGTAGAGTAAAGTGGGTGTGGTGAGTCTACGAATGCTCTCAGGTTTGTGATTGGAGCACTGTAGGATGAGATAGACACCCAGGGTAGAATTGAAGGATGTGATATCACGTGATAGAGAGGAGATGTTGCAATAAGGACTTTAGTTTGGTATTGTAGTGGGCCCGGGGAGTCTAGTGGTATGCTCCAATTGACTCTACGTCTCCTGGTTGTCGAGATAGAATATGTATTTCTGGTGGAGTGAATATGGCAGGAATGTGTGGTTAAAAAAGCAATGACGGAGTTAGGGACTGGGAACGAGGAATAGATCTGTTCGCACGAGGGTCAGGAAGATCATGGTCCACCTCCGGAGCATTTCTGAGCTCTGTAGAGGGAGTTATACTACTTCTCGTGGTACTACTATTCCACCAACAATATGTTTTCAACATCACCAAAACTCATCTAACAACAACACCGTTGAGCTCACCTGTTTGGACACAGTTGATTCACGTTTCCGTCGATCTTCCGACGATCATCTACATATGGGTACCTACTTTTTTAGTCTACTTTTACATTGATCGTCATGAAGGTCTTAAAATGCGGGTAGATCGTGGAATGTAGGTACGGCGACCCAAAGGGGACCACAAAGGGGGACGGGGGGGGG
>ULGS01000006.1:356747-387152 GCA_900519055.1 Yarrowia galli | reverse complement strand
GNGNGGGGGGGGGGACCGAAAGGGGACCAAAGTCAGCTGATAACGGTTGATTGTGGTTATTTGGAGAGTTTTGGGGGACTGGATAGGGGTTGGAATGAGTGTTAGAGAATGTTGGATCTGGTGAGCGAAGGAGAGATCGGAGAGAGATGGGGAGTATTTGGAAATGATCAGAGAAACGTCAGGAACACCCTCGAGTTTTCACAATCTTGATACCTCCTCTGGAACACATTCTAGAGACGTTAAGGGTGGGATGGTGATATAATACTCATTGGAGGTTCATGGCTCATTGAGACAAGCTGGGGATGAAAAAAGTTGACTGGGATGATTGGAGGGGCTAACGGAATCTGGAATCGACTTTCCTGAACTTCCAGATCCCCTCAGGAGGATTCTGGAGGGACATATCTACGAGCCAAACTCACAGTTACAATATGTATGACTAACAACCCTCAGAGACATACAGTAAGCTAACAAACTGGTCAGTGACAGTCAGAGCAGCTGTTTGAACACCCCCTAACCCTCGCCCACCTTTTTCATCGTCTCCAGAGTCGTCCACTGACATTATTGAAACTGTTCAAGATATAACATCACCAGAACCCCCTTCAACTTCTCCATCAGTACTCGTACCGACAAATAAAGACTATCACTGTAATCCCCATGACGGCCTCTACAAAACCAAACTTTCAGAATCTCTCCAAACCATCTGTAGCTCCCACAATTCACCACAACACATTTTCGCACGATATCTCCAGTCAACAGTAGATGAACTTTAAATCACAGAAACACGTGACACGTATACGAGGAGTATAAACTACATGTTCACAACTCCACTAAAAGTGGACCAATCGATATTCCAAAACCACCAGTACCCTACCCTAACCCTACTAAATAATCTCCGGGTTTACCCTAACCCTCACCTACCTCCAAACGGCCACCAACCCGTATCTCCGTTGAAACCTTATCTCCGTTACCCGGCCGATGCACGATGAAGTCACTAAAGTCAACCCATCCACTCACCTACCCTAACCCTACACTACCGCATTCGGCTCGGTACGTACGTAGCATCAAACCTACTTCCCACCTGCCAACACCACTGCATAATATCCCACCTCACACTTATTATCAAACACACACAAAACCAGACCTTGAAAAAAGTGAGTAGGAGGAGCAAAATCGATTGAGGAGGATGTGACACAGAGAGATGTGACCGAACACGACCACCAGTCACGTGATTGATACTGGTTTCTGCCGGTGTTTGTGTTTTCTGACACGGGCCGCGTTTGTGGTTCCCCCAACAACGCGTCTTTTGTAACCGAACACAAACAGGTGGTGGCCAGGACGGAAGGGGTGTAGACAGGTCGTGAGGCAATGGGGGTGACACAGAGGCGGTGTTGGCGTTAGCGACAGTGATTGTGGCTGCTACCGTCGTTGTCGTCACCGCCTCTGTATCTCCATCTGGTAACACCCGCCTTGGGCTTAATGCCGCATGCGGTCTGGGGCCCGTTGGGGTGTGTGTGGCTGTCACAATGTTACGTGGTGATGTGCGAGGTTGGGAGGACGGCGGTGTTTTGGGGTGTTGGGGCGTTAGGACACGTGCCGTTACGATGGTCGTGTGGTGGGCGGTGGCGAGTGCGGATGAAATTGTGGTTGTGCGGTGGTGTGTGCGGTTGTGCTACGTGACGTGGCTGGTTGAGCTACGTGATGTGGTTCGTAGCCAGCTGCGCGACGTCATTGTGACTGTGTCACCAGAATCGCCGTCACGATGGTCTCTTCTACAATCGCTTTTGAACAGCCCCATTTCACTCCTCCAAAGCCTGAGGCCTAGGTTACACACACCCAGCCTTCACAAACCTGGCACACACCATCCAACCTCCTCTCAATTGTTCACTACATTGACGACTCCACCATTGTGCACTCCTCTCAGGCGTGTCAAGGCCATTGCGCGCTGCATTGATGTCCAACGGTGATGTGTGCACTTTGTGGGACTCATTGAGAGCTGGACCTCGTGGCAGTGACCCTGTGTTTGCGCCACATCAATCGCACCTGGTTGCCCTCATGACCTTCGGACACAACAATCTGGTTGTGTTTGTGCCACAAGTGCCAGATTGGCTGTTGTCCGTTCGTGACCTTCGGCCACTCACTGCCCCAGAGGGCTTGTTGCTGTCCGTTCGTGACCTTCGGCCACTCACTGCCCCAGAGGGCTTGTTGCTGTCCGTTCGTGACCTACGGCCACTCACTTCCTTACTAACCCAGTGACGCGAGAAGACAACATCTACCTGGCCCGTCTTTCCGAGCAGGCCGGCCGGTACGAAGACATGGTGGAGTACATGAAGGAGATTGCCACCGGCGACCAGGAGCTGTCTGTGGAGGAGCGAAACCTGCTCTCCGTGGCATACAAGAACGTGATTGGCGCCCACCGAGCATGGTGGCGAGTGGTCAGCAGCTGCGAGCAGAAGGAGGAGCAAAAGGGCAAGGAGACCAAGATCATCGACGACTTCCGTCAGAAGATTGAGGCCGGTCTGCAGGACATTTGCCACGACATTCTCAACGTGCTCGAGAAGCACCTCATCCCCAAGCTGGAGAAGCCCTCTGCCGAGGCTGCTGCCGCCGCTACCGCCGACTCCGAGACCGCCGCCGACAAGGACGGAGCCGACCCCTCCGAGCTCTCCGAGAGCATTGTCTTCTACTACAAGATGAAGGGCGACTACTACCGGTACCTGGCCGAGTTCACCACCGACGACAAGCGAAAGGAGGCTGCCGAGAAGTCGCTGCAGGCCTACCAGTTTGCCTCCGACGAGGCCACCTCCAAGCTGCCCCCCACCCACCACATTCGGCTGGGTCTGGCTCTCAACTTTTCCGTCTTCTACTACGAGATTCTCAACTCGCCCGAGCGGGCCTGCCAGCTGGCCAAGCAGGCTTTCGACGACGCCATTGCTGACATTGATTCCATCACCGAGGAGCGAAGCAAGGACTATGCTCTGATCATGCAGCTGCTGCGAGACAACCTCACGTTGTGGACCAACAATGATGAGCCCGAGCAGGCGTAAGCGAAGTGAGCGTGCAAACGTAGCGAACGTAGCGAACGTGACTCAGAACAGAGGAATGCGACTCAGCGCAGATGTGATATCGATGGCCGAGCAATCGGTCAAGGGGAAGGAGTGTATAGTGAAGTATTAGATTTTGACCAAAGTGTAGGTGAGGGGGGGTGGACGAGTCAGATTACTGAGGAGAAGATGTACATCGGAACGACTCGGAAATGGTACGACTGTATTGCCCTACTTGTAGTCATGGGAAGTCCAGTCGTGTCACTCTCGTCGTTGTAGCTGTATTGTAATTCAGGGGAGTATGGTTGTTTAGTATTTGTGAGCATCTCAACGTTTGCGTCATCGGAGTTACTTGACTTGTAGAAGAGGTTCTTCTCTCGGACAGGAACAGTATCTTGTGCATACTCGTACTGTTCAGGAGCCCATGGAGGTGTAATCCAGGTAATCGAATAATTGACTGGAGCTGGGGTGCACCTTGACTCTTGCCTTATTACTGTGTTTGCTTAGGGCAGCCCTTCTAGGGTGTAGGCCTTCAAGATATGTAGGGACCTCTAGAGTCAGAATATTATATGGTGACGGGTATTAAAAGTTGTACAGTTCAACTCAGAATTCTTTGTTGATTCTAATGGTACCAAATAGTAGAGATATTAGTGGATTTACTCCGTTATCCACTGTGACACTTCCTAGCCAAACATGTTCAGCTGCACTTCTTAATTATACTGACTCAACCATACATAAAGAAGGGGTACTGCAATTTCACCAGTTCCGCATTTGCTGACCTGAAAGCTGACAATCAGGGTCGACACATCAATGTGACCCTCCAGTTCAGCTCTGAAAGCCGTTTTTGTACGGACCCCAAATCCCACCCTTTTACGTGTATAACCTAACGGGTGAAGGGATTAAGCAAGAGTGGATAACACAATGTGGTAATTCAACACCCATATAAGTACCACCATTCGAACGAGCAGAGTGTTGCGCTTACAGTGGTACCTCTTAGTCAAAGTACCTCCAATAGTGACTAGAAGGATGAACATCTATCGACACATCTTTCGATCAACCAGTATGTACAGGTATACAGATTCTGCTGTTGCTGAGAGTGCAACCAGAAGGCTGCTGCTCAGGGCTCTATTGACGGAAATGGAAACCCTCAGATGTGAAGACTGAGCATGCCGAATGCTCTTGAACTGTCTATCACTCTACTGTAGACTGTGTGATACTCCTTAGCAGATGCTAGCAGGGATTCGATCTACTGAGCCCATACTCTGTAGACATCTCTACCGACGAAAGAGACACGGTCCACTGTTGCTAAGGACAGCTCTTACACTTACCAGTACATTCAGGCTAGCTACTGCTCTGTACGAAACAGAAGACGAGTTCATAGCTCTACATTGAACAGCTCCACTTTCCCGTCTCTACCACTTTCACCTACTCCTCTCACGATACTAGACATTCTATACCATAAATAAATAACCATCTCTAACGACAGATGGTCCAGACACATTGAGCATGTCTGGGTGCCCATGGGGGCGTAGCAGAGCCAATCACGTGATCAGCTGTTTAGACACGTGACCAAACAGAGTTGTTGCGTGTCAACCTCAGAAGATCACGTCAACACTCGAACTAGCCAGAGACCGGAGCTCTTGAGCTAGAGAGCCGCGGATCGAGCCAGCGACAGAGGGCAGCGTGTTCCGTTCGTGCACTGAGCACGTGACCCGTACGGCCTGCACGTGACGGCCCACACGTGACGGCCTACACGTGACGGCCTACACGTGACCAGATATCAATCACGTGACCAGTTACCAATCACGTGACAGGCTGCTCGCACTCACCGCCTACCTCCTCCTAACAGCCCGACTAGGCCGGACAAAACTATTACCCGTGCCCGGCTCGTAGACCACCGTTCGGCCAAGAACAGCACCGGTGGCACTCATAATCTGACTGGCACTGCTTGATGTACCTGTGGAAGGAGGTGGGACACTAGCTACATTAGTCAGCGTGCCAATGAGCATTTCGCGCATGCGGAAAAAGTCGTTTTTGAGCCGTGTGGGCATCACCACTTTTTGTTCCACCGGCACAGGATAACTTCTTTGGACTCCAGCCATGACCTGTGCAAACTCCTCATTGTCGTCGACCACCTCATCTTTGAACGCCTCGTTTTCTTCATCCAGCGCGTTCTGGGCACTCAGAGTCGCCAGTTTGACCTGGTTCTTCTTTTGGTACGAGGCTAGAAGCACGTCATAAGGCTGTGATCGGCCCTGGACTGCTCTTTTAGCACCCATACTGTGAGATTTACACGTGAGAGAACGTGCACAGAGATCTCCATTGGGTAAGG
Organism: Yarrowia galli; assembly: GCA_900519055.1. Lineage (NCBI taxonomy): Eukaryota > Fungi > Ascomycota > Dipodascomycetes > Dipodascales > Yarrowia > Yarrowia galli. The sequence continues at coordinate 381,779 of ULGS01000006.1, read as the reverse complement.
GGACACCACATTGTTTCTCAACGTCAACCGGTGGTTTCTCTTTTGGAGTGGATTTCTCCTTCTTTTTCTTTTTGGCTGTGTTAGCAGAGTACTTTGTGACAGTAAGAGCGCACTTGATGGGTTCAAAATCGGTTCTGAACACTTCTGAAGACTCTCTGATGGTGTAAGGATGGTCTGGATCATTTCTGGTCGGTGTGGGGCGGTGGGGAGCAGTTCTGAACACTAGTAGGCTTAGATGACGTCTGGTGATAATGGGTAACCTCAACTTGGAGAGGTGTGAAAGATGAGAGACAGCTGAGCTAGAGAAACAGCAGCTGAGGTGACTCTGTGGCTTCCACTGATATCTCGGGAAGGAGTGCCTGATGTCCAAGGGCAGTCTGAACTAATAGAGCTAGCAGATGACGTCAGAACAGCTGTGAAGTGAGAGTGACCGGGCTGAGTGGATTCAGACTGACCGAATCAGACTGACCAAAATCAGAGTGACCTGGTGAACCTGTCCAAAGCTGAACTTGCATAGCGTCTGATAGTCAGAGTTGTAGACCAAGCAATAGACAGAGAACCAGACACAGCATCAGCTGTAATACTTCAACTGAGCCACTCGTTTCACCTGATACTGGTACCTTCTCAACCGTCTCATTAGTCACCTCTGTCGCTAGTCCACGAATCACTCAGCTCTTGTCACACCACAGCTCTTAACACATCTCTCACAACACCTATCTCCACATCACCTTAACTCCACCAAACAAAGCCAAACCACACACTCCAGAACCCTTCTTGCAAACCCACAACCTCAGATATCACCAAATCACCGAATCATCCAAAACTCAGGTATCCCATTCGAGTCATTCTAGTCACATCGTCAATCTCGAAAATACCACAGAAAAACGACCACAAGTCCAATCTCCTCCAAATCAAACCAGACACGTGTCCCCAATCTCCTACTCACTCTCTTTAGTGGCCTTGGTGGCCTTTGTGGCTTTACCGGCCTTGCCAGCCTTGCCGGCCTTGCCTCGGGAAGCCTTGACGTCGTCGCCGTCTTTTTCTTTCTTCTCCTTGCGGGCCGCGGGCTTGGCGTCTCCAGCAGCCTTGCGTTTTCGAGTCGCTTTTTCCTTGTCGACCATGGTTGGTGTTGTTGTCGTGGGTGGAGAGAAAAAAGAAGATCACGTGTGGATGTGATAGGTAGGGTAACAGCAAGTGTGTGTGGTGAACCGAATAAACGGTTGCTGTGGTGGAGGGGTGAAGAGGGTTGTGGCTGATGACTAATGGTGACACTGAATGACTGCTTCTGTGTCTCTATGTATATATTGGCTGTTGCTTCTACGGGCTTGGATTACGTAATTCAAGATAGGTAATCTTATAATAGCCTTGGGTGTGATGTGGTGTGCGGTGAGGCGTGTGGTGATATATTTGAGGTGGTGGTGTGTTGTGTGGGAGTAAGGTTTGATGGAGGGAAAATGAGAGGGTGCAAATAAATGGTGGTTGTGGGCGTTGTACCACTTCGGTTGTATGAGATGAAATGTTTGTGGTGGTGTATTTGGTACATTACCGTTTCAATCACGCAAATCGGATGACTACTCGCCGTTTTAGAAAGGTCCCTGTACTTCACTTAAGCCTTCGCCTTAACTATGAGTTCAGTGTGTAAAACGAAGAGGGCGTATTTGAATACGTTGGAGAGGTGCCACAGATGAGATTGTATGAGACGATTTGTTTCTCGTGTGATGATAGAGCTACTTGAACTTTGCCATTATCAATCTGATCGCCTTTCATTGAGATAGAGTGGTTCTCCAGGACTTTACCGTGTCACTATAGGTTGGCCTGAAATCAAAGAATGAGATTTGTGATTGATACAGAGCTGCCACTGTTTGGTTTGTATGAGAGATTATGTGCAAGATGATCAGCTGAGTCGAATGAGACTGCTTTCGTTTCAATCGGGCTTATATTGGCCGTTTTGAGATAGTCCCTCCAACCCAACTCTGACTAAGCATGAAGACAGAACGGAGATGTCCATTACTGGCACTCTCAGACATGCTACAGAATATCTGATAAGAGACACTCTAGTTATTTTGACTCAATTAAGCAATCTACGCTGAGCTCTTCAAGATCTATTTAATATTCGACGAATAACAACGATTCTATCGTCCACATCATAGTGACGAAAGGATAGTGTATAAATTAGGCGGTAAACGACTTTCAGGTGATTGGGATTGAGAGATGTCACTATCTTCCTCCTTACAATCCATATCCGTCGACACCACTCAAATATCGTCTCTCACACTCCTCCAGAAGAAGTCTCTAGTTCCTTCCACTTAGTCTGCAGCAAAGAACACCTCCACTAGACCTTCCAGAAGTGCTACAACTAAACCGATTTGAACTATAGCACCAATTAGACTAGCTCATCACTCCTAAATTTCAACCGTCGAAATCAACTCACTATAACTTCCACACGAAACCACTCTCCACTTTCTTCATGTCCACATGTGAGGCAATTGATTTGGGATCTCCTCACATAACGTGCAGAACCTTGTCTTGGCGTGATGCACACCTCGGCCTGATAGGCTTAGCCAAAAAAGAGTGACCATTGTGAGACCAGTGTTTGAGAGGCATAAGAAAGGCAGGGGGGGAACTGCCCCAATCATACCCTAACCACAAGAAGCTGACTCAGCCGCCTCAATTGTACCCTCCACCAGCCACAGATCCCTTACCCTACGACCCACAGGTGGTGGCCTGATATAATTAGTGCACATTGGGCATTGCGTAGATACGTCTGGATGCATATCTACTGCAAACTAGAGGGTTACGAATTTCCGCATTTGTAGCCTACCCTAACCCCGTCGAGCAACCGAGGCGGCTATAAGCCACCCCACAGTCTTTTCTTCTTCTCCCATACTACTTTTACACAAACACACAATCTACAATGCTTACCCGAATCACCACCGCCACTGTCACTCGAGTTCCTCGAGTCGCCGCTCGATTCTACTCTGAGGGTTCCACCGGTGCCTACCGAGGCGAGGGATCTGGAGATTCTTTCACCGTGAGTATTTGATGGGGGTGACATGAAGGGTGTAATGGGGTTACACGGGGGATGTGGGGGGTGACATCGATGATGATGTGGGTCAATTGGGTTGAGGGTGGGTCAATTGAGTGGGCAGTGACAAGGACAATGTGGTACAATGATGGGTGGCGCTGGGCGGGTCACATGAGTTATTTGACGACGAACATGAGTTATTCAACGACGAACAGGTGGTGTGATCTTGATGGTGCTCAATTGGGTGGTTGGTGGGTGTGGCCTTTGCAACGTGAAACGACCAGTGTCTGTTTGTGCCACTAGTGTCAACACAGAACTGAAGCGGCTCAATTGACCCATTGACCTATGCGTTGACACACCGTCAATTGCCACCTCTGCCATCAACTGCTTTGTGTCCTTGAAGCTCTGACAGAATCACTGTTTTGCCACCCAATTGTTTCTGTGTCACATTATGCTACTCAATCCCACCCATGCAATTGCCTACTTGCAATTTGTGACCACTCACTTCCACTACGAAGCCTGTTGTCTCGTGACCTCGTTACCGACACCTGCCAGTTGTCCGCTCGTGACCTACGGCCACTCACTTCCGCATACTAACCCAGAAACGAGAGAAGGCCCAGGAGGACCTCTACGTCAAGCAGCAGGAGAAGGAGAAGCTCGAGGCTCTCCGAAAGCAGCTTGCCAAGCTCAAGCAGGACACTGCTGATCTTGAGAAGCACCTTGACTCCAAGAACTAGACAGTTTTAGTATATGAGATGATGTTTTATGGTAATGGCTGGTCATTGTACTCGTAGAAGTAGCACGTGTGAAGAACGCACTGTGTTATTCTGTAGAATCTACTTGTACTAGGACGCAAGAATTACAGGTCATGTTGAATTTACATTAGTTATGTGTGCTGTGGTGCTTAGTCGGTCAATACATGCTGCATCACCTAGTCTGATCCGAATCAACTCTCTCGATGCGAATATCGTCAAACTTTTCCTTCTCCTCAGTTGCCTCCCTTTTTACATGCTCACCATCTCTAACCTCCATTGTCTCCACACCCAAATGTGAGTTTCTCTTCTCTGGACCCAGGAACATGACCACCATTGTGAATGCGAAAACACAGCCCATGAAGATGGCCATAACTTTTCCATAATCGTACTCGTCTGTCAGGTGGTTTCCATCCTCGTCCAGAATCGGGAATCGTTCTCCTAGTTTTGCTTCGATAGTTGAAGAGGCAGCCGAAGCCAGATTACCTAGTTGGTAAGCTACTCCGACTAGAGAAGTTCTCAGAGCTGGTGGAGTCAGTTCAGACAGGTGGATAGGTACAATCCCCCAGCAGCCAACAAAGAACTGTAGAAAGAAGGCCGAGGCGTTGATTCCTGCTCCTCCTCCTGAAAAGGCCCAGGGGTAGATTACTGCTCCTCCTAGAACACAGGAGATGATCACCGAGAGTCGTCTTCCAAACACGTTGGAGAGATGTCCAATGACAACCTGACCAGCTAGAGCTCCTAGGGTGGCCACCGAGTTTGTCACAGCGGCTCTATCGATCGAGAACTTGAGCTGGTTCTTGAGTAGGATCGGGTAGAGGTCTTGGGAGCCATGGGCCATGAAATTGAACCCGGCCATCATGACCACGAGGTAGGTGAACATGAGCCAATGGACTTTGAGAGTTTGTCCTACTCCTTTGATGAATGCTATGGGTGAGGTCGTATTCTGTTTAGCTTGAAGGCCTGTCTCTGGATCAATCTGAGCATTCTCTTTGACCATCCTCGACGCCAAATAAGTATCTGTCTCAGGGAGAAAGGCTCGGAAGACCATGATGAGAACTGGAGGACCTGCTCCAAACCAGAACAAAGCTCGCCAGCCGTGTTTGGAATTAGGAACAATGGCTCGAGTGAAAATGACACAGAGCAGGTTTCCCGTCGCATAGCCAGCCTGGAGGAACCCCGAGATCAATCCTCTGGCTTCAGGAGGACAATCCTCAAGAGCTGTGGCAGCAGCATTGCCAAACATACCACCCATGGCGATTCCAAACAGCGCCCTGACAGCCAGAAACTGGTCGTAAGTCTGAACAAAGCCGGTTCCTAGTTCGAGAATGGAAAAAATGGCAATATTCACGATAAACGGCCACTTTCTGCCAAACCGATCGGAAGCTAGTCCGAAGATGACAGCTCCAATAGATCTCAACATTAGAACAATGGAAAGACCCCAGGTGATGTCTGCGACGGACATTTCGAGATCCTTGGCGATTTCAGTGGCTGTCTGAGAAACAGAAAAGTAATCAAAGGCGTCCCAGATCCAGCCTAGAGTTGCCACGGCGAAGAACAGCCATTGTTTTCGGTTGAGCTGACCAAGCACGTAAAAGGGGTTCAGACAGCGTTTTTCCTGAGCAGTCAGAGTCGGAGGTTTGAGAGTGGACACTCGGGAACCCAGGTAGGCTTTGGTAGTGGTCCAAGTGATTTGTGGTGCGGTTTCAAGCTCCAAAGCAGGAGATGACGTCATTGTCAAATGGGATTGGAAAGTGGTTGTAAAGTGTGGATTTGGCTGTAGATGAAGATAGGTGTTCTGGGAGGCATTGAAGACTCATTTTATACGACTTTTGGGCTACCACCATTGCACAATGGAATCCTGGCAGTGTTCTGTTACCCACTGATTGAGTTTTGCCAAGCTACAGAGATACGGCGGCCAAGATGGGAAAAGTGGGGTTCAAAGTTATCTGCGGGGGGATACGACGGGCTTATACTGGATATTACGATTGTTGGAGGGGGCGATGAGGACAGATGTCCAGAATTGCAACTTTGGCATTTGTCTGTGGAGTTGGGCCTGTGCTGTTCTGTGTTGTTTTGTGGGTGCTCTTTATTATTATCCTCAAACAGTTACCTCTCTCGTATCTTACTTAGCCTTATACTGAGCTTGTACTTTTTCTGGACTCTGATGTAAGCTAAACTTCCTCCTTGTGTGAACAAAAGCAACACCATCGTCTACAATGACGGTATTATTAGCCGCGTGTTCCGGATGCAGCCTGATACCTGCATTGTTCGGCTAATGGTCGTGTTCAAGAAACGACAGATGTGTCGAAAGAGCGACTGTCGATACTAACGAGAAATGCGCTCAGTACAGTAGTGTTGTTGTGTTGGCTATATCTAGTACAAGTACCAATTGTGAATCCCTCATTGCCTAATCTTCCTACATGCTATACTGGCTATCAGCTAAAGCTCATCTGGGAGCATTGTTCAGCCCATTGACCCCCACTCCTTTAAGTCCGACTTGGCAGCAATTATACTCAGACAGACAAAGATGGTAGATGTTGTCACAAGAGCCAACCACCCCTCTGGCGGATTGTGTTTCCCCGGTGGAGCCCATGGACCTCGGCAGTTGATTGCTTTTCAGTATATCCCTTTTGATTGTGATGTGGCCAATGTGTCTGGTACTCGTTCTGGCTTGTCAATGGAAACAGACAGGTCTTGTCCCCTGGGGCCCCGTCACTCAATTGAAGAGTTAGGGCTACTCCAACTCTCTAACTCTCTATTGCAATCTATAGCCATGTAACCTTCTCTGTTATACCTCTCAAGCTTTTAGGGACATCACAAGTAGCTACAGTTGTTTGTACCGGTAATTGGATCTGGCTGAAAGCTATACCACTGAGTAGCTTGCGACGACGGGACACCACAGGTACCAATCTCGTTTTTTATAGGGCCATCCTAGCCAGAGTTGAGAGCAGGCTGTGTTATCAAAGACTAGTAAGGGGACCTGATAGGGTCGGTTGCCAGGACAACATGAGAGTCCTCAGAGCTCATATCAATGATGCCATTAGAGATCCGCGAGTCGGGGTACTGTACGGTACTTCAGTAGTAGCCACTATTTATGCCCTTGCAGCTTATCATCCTGTTGTCCGCTCGAGACCTCTTGCTTCATACATAATCCTGTTGTTGTCTGTTAGAGACCTACGGCCTTCACTGCTTAATACAGCCCTGTTGTTGTCCGTTCAAGACCTACGGCCTTTCACTGCCTAATACAATCCTGTTGTTGTCCGTTCGAGACCTACGGCCTCTCACTTCCGTCTTCCGCCCTATTCATAACAATCTATTAATGCTAACGTCCTCCAATCCAAGTACCCTCTATCCTACTCTCATTTTATCCACCAATCTACTCCTCCATCTTGGTCTCCTTTTCGGGAGCCATGTCGACATCTCCGGGAAGAACGTCCTTGACCTTGGCTCCGTGCTTGTGTCCCACCAGCTTGAGCAGGTTGGTCACGTCCTCGGGCAGCTCAAAGGCAGACTGAACGTAAGGAGGAGGGAAACCCTGGCCTCCGGTGAGTCTCAGACAAATGTCGGAGGTGAGCAGAACAGAAGAAGAGAACCGGGCCACGGGCACGTCCTTGGAAGCCTCATCTCGAGGTCGGGCTCTCTGGCTCTTGGAGTACTCGTAGAGAGCAGTCAAGGGCACAAACTTGGCAATCTTGACGGGGATGGGCACCAGAATCTGATGAGCGAGAATCTCTCCAAGACCAAGACGGGCCTTGTTGACATTGGACTCGACATGAGACAGCTTGAAGGGGTAGACGGAGGTGGTGGCCTCCAGCTGACTCAGCAGCTTCTGCTGGCCTGGATCTTGAGACCGTAGGTAACAGAGAAATCTCGTCCGTACTGGTTAATGACGGTTCCAGAGTTGTCGTAGCCCTGGAAGTCGTAGAGACGAATGGCACCCTTCTGGGGAGCAGCAGCCATCTGGATATCAACCTGGTAAGCCTCTCCAGCCTCGACAGTGAAATTCTCCTCCTCCTCAATGTGCTGCTCATAGAGACAAACGGCTCCCTCGGTGGACTCCTGCTTGGCCTCGGTTTCGGCCAGCTTGACGGCATGAAGAGCTCGCTCCTCCTCGCCCTCAACCTCCCAGAGAACTCCCTTGTAGTCTCTTTCAAGCACAATGTCGTGCTGTCCGGCCAGGAATCGTCGGATTCGTCGAACAGAAGATCCAGGAACGATCTTGACGTGGTAAGCAGCAGCAATCTTCTCAACAAGCTCTCGAATCTTGGTTCCGGTGACAACACCAACAGCCTTACCAGGGTTGGGGTCAGTGACCTGGGCCAGGTAAGCGATAACAGCCTCGGAGGCCAGGTAAGAAGCACAAACAGCATCGGCAGAAGAACCGGTGAGAGGCTGCTCGGTCTCGCCAGCAGCCTTGTTGGGCACGTGACGCACAACCTCCGTTTGTGTCACCTGGGCGGTGTAGCCGTCAATGTAGACTCCCAGGGTGATTTTGACCAGATCGCCGGGCACCAACATTCCTCCCTGGAACTTGTCTCCATCCTCAGGACTCACTCCACCCACAAACTCCTGCTTCTCGATTCGAACGGGCTGCGAAATACCCTTCTCGGCCACAGTCTTGTAGACAGCGGTGGTAGCTCGCTCGAGAAACTGGTCGCCCATACGACACATTTCGCCCACGGTGTAAGTCTCATATTGGGTGAGAACGGTCTGAATAATGTGCTGAAGACACGTCTGGGTGATTTTGCCGGCCAGACGGTACTTGTCGGTGACGGAGCTCGTCAGAGTGTTCTTTTCGTCCAAAAGCGCGGTAGATCGGGCCAGAGACATTTGTGTAGTAGTTGTTGGTTAGATGTATAAGGTCAGTCCTTGGAGTTGAAAAAAGAGTTATGCAAGGTGGAAAAATATTTGAGGGTTAGGGGGAGAAGCGAAGTTAATTCGGGGGGTTGTGGAGGGGATAGAATGGGATTGAGATGGAGTGGGGAGGTGGTGGATAAGCGTGTGTGATGGCGATGGGGCGATTGTTGAATTTCTCGAGTTTGGAGAAGATCAAGTCTAAAACGGGCAAGTTTGATGGTGTGGTTTATGAGACTGAATAGTGAAGGAACCTTATAATGGTTGACTGTGTAGTTGGTGTGTTTGTTGATTGATGGTGGCGATTTTGACAGATTTGGGACGGCGGCCAAACTTGACGAGAATGGTACCATTGGAGAGAGGAGTTCAGGGGGAGTATAATGAGGGTAAATAGTAGGGTGTGGATATGGGTATCATGTATGTTAGATTGTTATAGCTGGTTAGCTGTGGGGTGCAGTTCAGAGCTGTGGGAGACACCTTGTAGAGTCATTCTGAGGGTAGATAAACTGCTAAAAGCTGCATAACTAAAGTCCCTAATTTGTGCTCATTACGATGAGCCAACTTTTACGTGCTCACCTCTTTTCAATAGTAATCCAGAGAGGTTTCCCTTTCTCAGTTCTCCTTACTTGATATTAGTTGAGCTTACACACATCAGCTAAGAGTTAGTTAAGACAAAGTGCCAGTATCCAACAAACGGATTATTAATCATACTCAAACCAGCTGACTAACTAACTCTCATATCCACAAAACCACATCAAGGGTCCCACTGTCTCGCTAATCTCTCTATCTCATGTGACCACTATTATAGACTCGGTTATCAGCGACTAATTTTAGTTTGGGTGTGTTGGACCACGGCTTACTAAGGATTTAAGGGGGGGTTGGAGAATGGTGATAGGGGAGGTTTTTGAAATTGGAAAGCAGTTTTCGACTAGTCTCGTCCTGCTGACTACAGTGGTACCCTTATTTACTCTGTGCCACCACCACTCCCCCTTCTGGATACCCCCCCCTCTGCCAACGCCACATGCACCTCATGCATATCTCCAGTATCCCACCTGGCCATCTCCACATCACCAAAACACACCCAAAAAAAACACACTTATTATTACACAGACATGTCGGCGATTTCAGGCATGGATTTGGGCGGCGTCTTCCGGCTCGCCAATATCGGCGTTGGCGCCCTCACCGTGGTGGGAGGGTTGACTCAGATGGGTCTTAGTTTGTGAGTACAGACGGGGGGAGGCTACAATGAGCACAGAAGTGTGGGTTCTGAGCAGGGCGAGTTGTTCGACTATTGGGTTGATTGAAGCTTTATTGTTCTCACACGCTGAATTGGCTGGAGCTGAATCGACACGTCCATTACGTTGCTGGTGGCGTTGCCTGAAGTACTCTGTCAAGGGGTGCGGCTGGGCACGTGTGTTTTTGCATGGCCTTTAAGTGGCACTTGTTGTGTGGTGTGATTAGGGTGGCGTCGGAATTGCAATGAGGAACGATGTTTGTTGCTTACTTTGTTGCTCTTCTAGAGCTACGGTTATGAGTACCGGGTACACCCATTACACCAAGTTGCACTACACGAAGCTTCCCAGACAACAGTCCATTTGCTAATCAGCCGGCGATTCTAGGGCCTGCAAGCAACGCAAGAAGTGTCGATGCTACTTTCAATCTCATGACCTTGCTATACCAGCTCAATCGGTCTACAGGGATCCTCAACTACATCAATACTAACTCAGACAAGATGTGAGTACAATGACTTGAGAACACTGCCAGCGACAGTAGCAGTGGAGACGATGGCTACATGATACGACAACGGAATTCATGAGTTGAATTGGTTGAAGGAGTGCTGATTTGAGCCGGAAGCAAGAGATACTTTACAGCAGAGGCCCAACAAGGGAAGAACAGAGACAGGAACACTACGACAGGGACATGGGAACAGAGAGCCGGTAACAGGGAGAGGAAGTGGAAGCTTTTTGAAGGATCTGGCAGATAGACAGGACTTATGGTGTCCACCATTGGTGCGTGATAGCCTGGTAACTTCTCTCCTCTAATGCCTTCACTCTGATAAGTGTCAGTTTCGATCTCGATTTCCTTTCTGCCTGTTTCAATTCGTGAGCCATCGAGGGAGCTCTGTTGCCCGTCTTTGCTCTCAGAATTTGAGCTGGGGAACGATCATGGGCGCAGGTGGTCTGTTAGTACACATTCACCTGATGATTAGTGGTTGATGTGTTCATTGACAGCCTGTCTCCACTCCCTTATGCCACTCCGGACCTACGGCCCTCCGTTAATGAGCTGTTCGATTACTAACACAGATCCTCCTCTCAGCCTATCTAATCGTCTTTGGTTACGCAATTGCATCTCTCGAGTTTTCCACTCCCCCAGTGGCACACAAGTACGGTTCTTTCCTCTTTTCGTTTGCGGGACGAGGAATCCTGTACATTCTGATTGCCGCCATTCTCATGTCGGACGGCTTCCTCCGGTACCTGCTTTCATTCATCATTTTCGGTGTTGGAGCGCTCTTTGTGGTGCTGGAGTTCATTCCTTCCATTGAGCCTCCTGAGAACATGCGAAACGAGCCTTTGGACTACATGGAGGAGGTTTAGGCGTGTAGGACGAGTAAGGGATATAGTGACAGGTGATAATAGACGATGAAAATGTTTGTCTAGGATGAATAGCAGTTTTCAGTGAGTTGTTGTTTCAGATCGTAGTTTGTAGTTAAGATTTGGCGTTCACTCTAGGCGGAGCACAGCGCAGCACATAAAACTATGAGTATGTGTGCTACAACCGAATGGCTTATATCATAAGAGTCACCGCGATTCAGTGATCATTCTTATACCAATAAATCTATACTCCACTCTCTTCTACTCATTTCTGACCCACCTCACCCAGTTACCCTACTGCATCCAGCATGCACACCACCAAGATATTCTGTCTCGATTGTCACGACCTTTGATACACAAAAACACACACACAAAAATGTCGCTGGTCAAGAAGCCAAAAACGGAACTGTCGACACACGTCGCTTCTGATCACGTGACAGAAACGTCAATCCAGCTGATTGGACATTCGTGTCCTGTTCTATCATGTGATTTGAGCGCAGACAAAGCCGTTCTATCTGGTGATCTGGAGGGGCTGGTGAAGCTATGGAAGCTATCACGTGACGACACAGTTGAGCAGTTTGAGGTGGGAAAACACAAGGGCGCAGTTTTGGGCGCGATTTTTCTCAAGCATCACATGGTCACCTGTTCGACAGATACAACGGTTTCTGTGTTTGATGGAGGACACAAGATCAGAAACTTCAAGGGTCACACGGCAGCTGTTAATGTTGTTTGTGGAGGACAGAACGACGAGCTGATCTATAGTGGTTCAGATGACGGCAGTATTGGTATTTGGGACCCCAGAGAGAAGGATAGCGAGTCACGTGTGATTGAAACGAATTACCCGGTGATTGCGGTGGCTACAGATGGACACGAGACAGTGTGGAGTGCGGGAGTTGATGACGTCATCAGCAAATGGGATCTGCGAATGAATCAGCAGATTGATTTTCAGGGCGCAGATGGACATACAGATATCGTCACGAGTCTGAGCTACAACCAGAACAGGTTAGTCAGCCATTCTCACGACAACACCGTGCGTGTGTGGGACACAAAGCCGTTCATGGTGGACGAAAAGTCACGTGAACTGCTGTGTTTGACCGACGCTCCTAACGGTATTGAACAGGCGACTCTCAAGGCTAAATGGTCCAGTGATGGAGAACATATCATATCCGGATCGGCTGATCGAACGGTAGTCATTTGGAAGGGAGATACTGGACGTCTGGTGAGAAAGGTCGGAGGTCATAGTGGCTGTGTGAATGATGTGGCCATGATGGAAAATTGGTATGTTAGTGCCAGTTCGGATGGTACTTTGGTTGTGTCCAGCCTATAGACGGGAGCGACGCAAGGAGCGGACAACGACTGGTTGCAGTTCTGTGTGTGCCTACATACGCTCCACTTCAACCACTCAATTCAGCAACTGGACTGCATGTAATGAATTTGTATTTATAATGATAGCTTTGGGGAGGAATTACCGACACTGTACATACCTGTAGCCGAGGAAGAGACATCACCCACAAAGAACAGTTCCGGGCAGACAAGTCTTGGTACGACAGTAGGCCTTCTACATGATAGATCAGGTCTACTGGTATGGTATCGTGTGACCATGTCGTTTAGGGTGTGACTCCCCTGCAAACACTCATTTACTTGACTTCCCAACAAAATTAGTTGAGAAAATCCTCTTCGGGCTAACTAGCGAAAGACGTCTCATACTCTGTATACAGACCTTGAACGAGCAAAAATATCACGTAGACATCTTCTATGACAGTTGAGTAGCTATCTCCAGCTATCCTTTTGACCCCAATACGCTACGTTCTCACGTTATAGTCACATCTTCACCTCCCGACCGCATCATCAGAACACCATGTTATAGACATCCTACGGACTTGTAAAGAAAACCAATTTGTTCACCTTCCTCTGTTACGTACAGCATTCTCTTTCACCAACACTCACTCCGCCTCTAAGACCCTCAAAAACGCAATTCAAATCGCGCGCACGTGACTTCTTTGACCCGTTATAACGGCCCAACGCTTTTCAGACCTGAACGGTTGCGGCCATATCCTGGTGAAAATACGGCTTCCCGTCCGATCAGCCATAGTCAAGCACCTGAGAGCCTAGTTAGTATTGTAGTGGGAGACCATACGAGAATCCTGGGTGCTGCAATCTTTTTTCCACAGCTCATGAACGTAGCAAAAGTGCTGTTGTTTTTTGCCGATTTCGTGAGGTATTATGCCGGAAAATATTGCTGAATAATCAGGGAGAATCGTAGAAGATCAGGATACTTCAGTGACGATGGTTTCTGTCCAACCAAGAGCATTTCAACCCCCAGGGAGACATATATAATCGATCACTCGTCCAATGATGTTGATATACGTTGGATATGGCCTCAACATCACCACTACAATCACTATAAGATGTAAAGTCAAAGTCTAAGGGGACCCTCTAGGAAGGTGCTTGCGCGTAGAGCCCCCAACTCTTATCGACTTTTCGTAACTTCAGCCTGTCAAAACGACAGGATAAAAGAAGTCGTGTCTTGATCTACCAAAGTTGTAACGGGCCAATAGGGTGACTTTGTGGGACAAGTAAATGTCCTTCCTTGAGCCCTGACTTAACAATGGAGTAATTGTACACAAACGTGTATCACAGAAAGACGAACTTGATTCGCTTCAAATCGGGTCGTACACAGACACTCGCCACTGGCCGAAAGAGCCAGGAGAACCGACGGTACCCAAGGCCGTTTTAGCCAGGTCACGAGTGTTGTGTTGTGTGTAGAGAGAAGGAAAGTTGATGGTGGGAAATTTTCGGCTAAATAGGATTCTCGAAAGGTGGGATGCATAGCGTTTGGTTGTGCGTTCGAGACTGGGGAAGTTCGGATTTACGGGGACTTTTCTAGAGAGGCAAAAAGTGATCTGATCTGGGAAAGAATGGCACAGTTGAAGTCAGGAGATTAGTCCGAATCGAATGGTACCATCCACACCTAACTTATCCCCCATCCAACACATACATCCCACATGCACGATTCTCAATGATCGGTGGCAACGTTGAACATTATCTTCTAGCTAAATCGCAATTAGCCCGATCTCAATCTCTTTCTCTTACAGCATGCGAGTGGCGTTGACTAGATCTTCCAACTTGTTCACTTCTCGTCTTTCCAACAAACTCGTTCGACACACACTTTCTTCTTCCACAACCAACCGTCTCTTCTCATCCACTTCCAACACCACCATGAGCAACAAAAGCGACAGCGAATGGCGAGCTGTTCTGTCGCCTGAGCAGTTCCGGGTTCTGCGAGAAAAGGGTACCGAGAGACCCCATACCGGCGCGTACAACTCCACTTTTGACAACGGTACCTACAACTGTGCTGGATGTGATGCTCCTCTGTACACCTCCAAGGCCAAGTTTCGAAGCTCGTGTGGTTGGCCAGCCTTCTACGAAGCCATCCCGGGCGCTCTCAAGCTCAATGTCGACAAGACGTTTGGAATGACCCGAACAGAAATGGTCTGTGCCAACTGTGACGGTCATCTGGGTCATATCTTCAAGGGAGAGGGTTACGATACTCCGACTGATGAGCGACATTGTGTGAACTCGGTGTCGTTGAACTTCAAGCCGGAATGAATCCCGAGCGAAGCGAAGAGCGAAGGGATGAGCACAGCGAGGGGTAAGCTGTAACGAGACGACTGCTTCATGACTTGACGTTTTACAACAGCTTTGCCCAAGCTTTGACTACGTACAAGTACCGAGACTGACATTCGTTGACTTGTCATCAATCGTCTTCGGCCAATTAACAACACAAGGTATCACCAGACTCGTCCGTCTGGTCGGAGGAAAGCATGAGGGTATATAGTGAAAGCATGAGGGTTTCTTTTGAGTGTGCGTGGTGATGGGGGAGAGGCAGACTCTGTTCAGCCAAGGCTGTTCGGATTAACACTGTTTAGTTGATTGGTAGAGAAGAAACGATTGTAGCTGAGAGCGACTACGTGATCAAAGGATGAGACTGAGGCATTGCAGCTTAGGGCTGATTCGAAAAGGTAAGTTGGGGTCTCCTACCTGGGGAAGAAGTTGTCGAGTCTGAAGACATCGGTCCCTAGGTCTTGTAAGAACAAGGGATGCTCCACGATCTCTGGGCTGATCAGCTCTTCTTCAGATCAGGGGCCTGGCTATCCTGTAAACACTGGTACGTACATACACCATCTGGTCCACCTGAGTGCCGCCTATAAGTGGTCGTGGTGGTAAATCAAGACCTGCTAGCTGATCCTGAATTCTTACGAATCCCTCGACCCTAGTCTGTTGTGTAGACCTTTCATCCTACCTTTCATCCTAGCCTGCGAGTACCTCTCACGGTCTTGGTCACTCACCCAGACCAAAATGGAGTACACTCATACAAAGCTGCCTACTCCGTCGCTGCCCTCCTCGGTGCAATTACCGAATCAGTCCACCATCCGACCCACTTGACTACTGCACGTCACTCTAGCTGCTGGAAATGAACCGTTACATACATCACCCGTTTACGGCTTGACGTTGACATACTTGTACAGCATCACGTTAACCGCCATACTCGGGTTGCTGGTAATAGCAGCTCTTGGCAGGGGTTGATGGGTGGTGTTTGTGTTGGACGAGTGTGATCCTGCACTATTATCTCAGTTAAGCGAGATTACTGTAAACACATATAGTAGCTACCATCTAGTTCTACTTTATAGTCTTAGCTTCCACCATTCACCCATGACCTTGTAATACCACCTGGTTGCACCAAACTAGTGCTTTGCAACCGAGATGAGACGCTAGCGTGGTTTTGGTGCCATTGGACATCTGATAATATTAATGGGCTTGTGTCACACGATCTTCAGATTATTTGACAGATCCGGCTGTGGTTGGTCGTCTTTAGTGTGATCGACTCATTAGACCTTTTTTGAGAGGTCCATTAGCTACAAGTATGTACGGAGTAAGATCATTGTGTATCCCACTGTATCTGAAACAAGCCCAAAGTGAAACAGATCAACCCAATCTGTGTTTGATGTGGAAAAAGTAATGTGTAGGTCAACGAGACCACACTGATTCAGTCTAGGCATGGCAACGTCTCTCACTATCAGTCCACAAACAGCAGTGAACACCACGTCGTGGATGTCAATGCACTTCACTATGAAACGGGAGTGCAGGTGGTAAAAGGTGGTGGTGACATGGTGATGGCGCATTAGTGTGGTCCATTTCGGTGGCTAGACCTCTATGCTAATGTATTCAGGCAAGGCTAGCTACAGAGATACTTGGTTCGAGTACTCCGTACAAACAGAGCTAAGGTGGACTCATTGGCCAGCAAAGCATCGAAACGCATTAAAACGTCCACATCAGCCACTACTCCTACTGTACTTACCCCTGACTTAAGCGACCGTTGCAGAAGTTCCTAGCATTGTGTTTGAGCCATTGGAAACCCCCTAACATAGCCTCGTTCGGTCTTCGCCGAGCTCCATCTCTTTCCTGTTGTGTTTGTGCACGCATCTGATTGTCTCACCCTGTTGGTACGAAGACAGCACAGCATCTGTCTCACTTTGTCAGCCGCTGCAAGTTGCTACCTTGTACGACCGTTGAGGTGGAGGCGACAGATCGGTAGGCTACGTCAAACGTCAATGTACGCGCGGCGGCGACATGAATGTTCCGACAGACTCAACCGACTGCTCCTACAAGGCACACAGGGGACAGGGGTGGGTCGTACCATTGTGAGACACTACTTTGTCGAGTACGAGTACGACGTGAGGGGGATGGGCCATTTGGTGGGCTTGGTGGTGGACTTGATAGACCACGAGATCTGTATAAAGAGTTGTGAACCAACCACCAAACCCGATCTCGTCTAATCGCCAAACCTATACAGCCGTTCAATTCACGATCCCCACCTGGATATTATTCTGTACACCTGTACACTCCCTCCTTGCCACACCTCTCCACCTGTAATTAACCGCACAAGAACGTTAGACTAACAGAAATCTTTCCTCTCTTGTCTTGCTTTCTCCGATCTCGTATTTTGGAGGGGACACAAAACTATGGGGGTCCGTATACCGTGCCGAAAAGTGCCTACCCGGGCGTTAAGGGGCGTTGTACTCCTTTGTCCATCTCTTTGCTCCTCTTCCTGCCCTGCCCCACTCGCCAAGAGCAATATGATCACGTTTGTTGTTGTCCTCTGGAGAACATTTTTCGGGGAGCTTTCTTGTAGCCCGCAAAATGGCAGATATTATTTCACACTGCAGCCTTCTCTCTTGTTTGTAGAGTTGGCGCTAGACAAGTAGAGTTTGGCACATGAGCATTTTATACGAGGCTGGGGGGAGGAAACAGAGTGTCTTCAGGAGGTGGAGAAGTGGACGGATTTACGATATAGCTGTACTAATGTGACCACGTGACTTTTACGATTCCTCAGTTCAAATTTCTATCCGATTAGCCCCAGTTTAACCCACTTTGACCACCCCTTTATACCACCCCCAAATCTCCAAGCAGGTGGTGCATCAAGCATCAAAAGCAAACGCCGATAGGTAGGAGAGATATGAGTGGACATAAGTGGACGCGAGAGAAGGCAAGATGATGACTGAACGACGCGAGTTGGCGATGGTGCAGCTTTGCCACAGACCGTTGGTGCTTGCGCACTCCTTACTCACAAACGTCAATTGTACGAGCTCTACAACTCAAACTCTTCACCGACCCCTGTTGCATTGTCGATCATGATGAGGTGGAGGTGTCGTTAGAGAGTAACGGCTGTGAGACACGGCAACAGTGCCTCGTAGAGATGCCACCAGCTCTTGTACGATACAATGATCACAGCTACAGCCACAGCTATCGCATAACTGTCACTGACGTGATTTCCCCGGCACAACCACCCCAACTAGGCCTCGGCTAGTCCTACCAAACAAGTGTCTAATACCCTCCAATATCTCCCTGCACCTCTCTCCGACCCTGCCTTGAATTTCCTCTTACAGATGAAGCCCTTGTGTCAGTGCAAACGCTTGCTTAGCTTGTCCAGCTTGTTGTTCCAGCCCTAGCCAGTCATCTCACGCAATGCACAGCTGAGACATTGACTGGATGGCAGGAAGACATGACAAGACACAGCTCTGCGACACGGGCCGAGGAAAAAGAAAGACATGGACAAAGTGGGGTATGGGGTAGGGTGGGGAACGTAACGGGGTTTTGTCACGTGATAAAAATGTCCTTCATTGCTAAGCAGGCACACACTCCACTCCTCATGACTCACAGTCTTATAACACCCGCCTGTCCACTCTCTCTTAAACCTCCCTCTTACATGTCCTCCCAAACACCAACTGTCAAAGTTGACTTGCAGTAGTGCTGTATGCAGCCTGTAACCTTGCGCAAACTTTCAGGGGACAAGGTTGGGGTGGGTGAGATGGAAGGTGGTGTATTTTGGTCAATATTGGTGGTAGAGTGGTGAAAAGCTGATAAATCAATTTGCCACATCTCCAGCTACAGATTGATACCACTTAAACTGCATTTGAATTACTAAACTTCCGTCTACAACCCCCCCAATCCACCCCACAAACATGCATCATCAATGTACCCTGGAGTTAATGAACCGCTCGGGTTACGTCATGAAAATAACACAAAATGAACTCCGCCGGTGCTGCAAAAAATAAAGACCGTTTCGCGTCGCTCCAGAGCCATATATAGATGTCTCCAGGTGCCGCTTGCTACTTTCAACCACCTGTACTAGTTGTTTATAGTCAAGTGGAGCCCGACTCTTGCCCTGCACTAACTTCAACCCTTTCCAACTCACGCTATAGAGCCGCTGCAACTTTCCCGAAACCGCCAACCGACTTGTCATTGCGCCAGCTTTCGAACAAAACATCCAGCTTTCCGATAGCTTCACTTTGGCCCCTTTTCACAAGTCTTCTGGTGCACTTTTTCCGCCCCCACATTAGACTTTAGCTCCGACGCACTGATATCTTAAGCGAAAAAGGTACATTTAGTCTAAACCCCAGACTCCACTAAACCTAAGACAAACCCAACACTGATTAGTGAAACCATGTCTTCTTCTTCTCCAACCTCTTTTCACACCATGACCTCGAACTCGACCGCGCCCACGGAGCCGCTGAGCCCCCAGCGCAGTGCGTCCACGGACATGGAAAACAGCCTGCGTGGCCAGGAACACGAAATCCCCTCGTTCCAGAAGAACGTCAACAACCACGGCCGTCTTCCTCTCACCATCCAGCCTACCGACGGTCGGTTCGACACGCTGACGCCCCAGCAGATGGAGCGACTCAAGCAGCTGTGGGCGGTGCTGCTCAAGGCCATGAACGTGACACAAACAGCCATTGAGGTGGGTTCACAGACAGCAATGCCTCCCACACGACTCAGATCAAGTGGCGGAGGAGGAACCGGAGCAGACAGCATTTCATCCACGTCTACTCGAGAGTCGGACATGAGCTCTGCATCGCGCAAGAAGAAACACGCGCCCGAGCATCTCGCCAATCTGTTTCTGGAACGACTGGAACCCGACGAGGTCAAACAGGCTCTGTGGCACATGTCTCGAACCCTGACTCCAGACAACCTTTTGTGTCGGTTTTTGCGGTCCCGACGGTGGTCCGTGCCCCGAACATGCATTCTGCTGGAAAAGGCAATGTACTGGCGAATGAAGGAGTCTGGACTCGATGAGCTGCAGTTCCGAGGAGAAATCGGAGCCTTCAGAAACAACGATATTGACTACATCAACCAGTACCGTTCGAAAAAGTCGTACATTCGAGGCAGAGACAAGGCTGGCCGGCCAGTCATTCAGATCTACACCCGACGACACTTTAAGACTGACCAGTCGGTCAAATGTATCAAGGACTTCACTCTGGCCGTCTTTGAGGCGTCTCTGCTCATGTTGGACGATTACAATGACAATGTCACCTTCCTGTTCGACATGACCGACTTCACTCTCTTTAACATGGACTATCCTTACATGAGACACCTGCTGAAGATGTTCCAGGTCTTCTACCCCGAGTCTCTGGGTCTGCTGCTCGTCCACAACGCCCCCTGGGTCTACGAGGGCGTCTACAACATCATCAAGCACTGGATGGAGCCCTGTGTCACCTCCAAGTTCAAGTTCACCAAGAACCTCAAGGAGCTGTCGCAGTACATTGACATGGACCAGATTCCCGAGGGCATGGGCGGCACAGACCAGTGGAACTATGAGTACATTGAGCCTCGAGAACATGAGGCCGACAAGCTGCAGGACCACTTTGGCCGGGAAGCAGCTCTCCAGGAGCGAGCCATGCTCACCCAAAAGGTGGAGAAGAACACAGTCGAGTGGCTCAAGGCTGTGCCTGGTAGTGATGCCGAGGGAGAGATGCTCGATGAGCGACGAACCTTGATTGACGAGCTGAGAGACCAGTACTGGACCGTTGATCGGTACATTCGAGCTGTGACGGTCAGTGATCGGTTGGGACAGATCCCTGCCACCAGAGGTCAGGTTAATGCCTAGTGGAGGTTGCATGTGAAAATGGCCCTAAAAAGCGGGTAT
Organism: Yarrowia galli; assembly: GCA_900519055.1. Lineage (NCBI taxonomy): Eukaryota > Fungi > Ascomycota > Dipodascomycetes > Dipodascales > Yarrowia > Yarrowia galli. The sequence goes on along the minus strand of ULGS01000006.1, from coordinate 361,070 downwards.
CAGAATGCACCAGTACAGCATGGGTATAAGCGTTGGTTTCGTCGGACCACAGCAAACCACATCAACAACACAGCTGAACAATCGGTTCAGACATTCAATCACAGACGGGTATCAACAACAGCCCGCAAGTTATTTATCTAATTTCAGTAATCGCATTTGTATATCACGTTATCGGTGGGTATTGTAGGTGTGGGTTGTTAGAGGAATGGTTCAGCCATGTAGGTATCATTGAAGTCGTTGGTGATTGTCGTTTATGGTCGTTGGCGGTGATGAACTGAAGAGTGCTGGGAACCTGGAATCGACCGTTATATATTCGAAAACAGTCATCTGGTCAGCCATCGTACGATTGCCAAATAGGGGGTTGATTAATTTGGTTTGGTTAATCAAAGGGAAGAAAGCAGACAGAATGTTGAGATGCCGAGAAGGAGGTTGATAATATAGAGAAAAATACGACGCTGATCCGGTTAGTACGAGTACGGTTGGTGTATTGCTAGGAGGCCTATGAAGGATTAAGGAGCCCGATGTTTTACAATGACGTCCGCCAGACAGCAAATGATCTCAGTGATACAGACCACTTCAGAGAGCAATACTCGTATTAAGATTACATGGCTGAAGAATCTGCTATCCTGTAGTCGAGTACAACCATTCCCTCGGTTCAATTGGCTAGCTCAAAAGTGCTGGAAGATATTATCAGCCCACCTGTTAGAGGCGTCTAATCATCCGACGCGTGCAGTAACGGGGTAAGAGTATGTACTCGTACCGGTATGTACGAGTAGGACTCCCGAGGGTATATACTGAAGGGGGGCTGTTCTCTAAGACCATGCACTTGTAGTATAGTCAGATCTGTTGGCGTAGCAAAGAAGGTCTGTCTCTTTCAGCTCCTGAGCCACCCTCTCCACTAACCCCTGATATATGCTAGGGAAGCACAAGCGCTTCAACAGGTTCATGCAAGGAGGCAGCGTTCTAGAATATGGAATCCTAAGTCATAGTATTCTGGTATTACGACTGTATGATTACAAGTACAAGTAATTACACTGTAGAATTGGCTCCTTTTGGGATATGTTCTTCAGAGACCGTTCACCTAGCCGTCGTCTTTTCTGTAGCTCATGAGGAACAATCACCTAGTGTCAGCTTGAGACCTCTTTGACAGAGATTGGTATATAGCACTGGAAGAGGTCACGTGACTCAACTGAAATATTCTGCACGGCAGCTTCTACGCCAAGACAAGGACATCGTCGCACTGCTCCCATAGGCCCCCATTATTCTCCGAGCGCTTATCGTAACTCAATCAGCTTATCAGCTGCATCTGTGACATATGCTGGGGTCTAGACTCCCTGAGTATAGCAATAGACTCTTCCAGCAGGAGTGACGTTGCCACAAGCGCACTTCAGCAAGGGCTCGTGATATGACGGTTCTGTGGCCATAGCTATAAGGCTTGTGCACAAGATGAGAATTGGGAGGTGTTGTATACAGAGGCTGGAAAGACTGCTGGGCTGTACCTACATACAAGTTGAGTTGTATCCTGTCAGAAGGTGTCTATCGCTTGATACCGTTACACTTCCAAGACACAGCCCCAGGTAATAGTCATGAGGCCTTACCACACCATCAGAGGAGTCTCTAATGGGATAGTTCAAGGAAAGAGATGGAGAAGATTGCGGGTGAAGTATTGTACTTGCAGAACACCCTGTCAACCAAAGCCAAGAAAGGCCCCTTGACACTTTGGAGAAGTGACGTCATAATCCATGATTCAGACACTTCTCACTGAGTAATCCAGAAAAGTCAACTAGCTAGTTTGTACTGTCAAAGACTGCCAGCAACTTGTGGTCGAAACGAATGAACTTCTTCTATTGCTCTTACACGTACACTATACCCGAACCACCTCATTATTAGAGTAGAGTGTTCTTGCGCGCACTCTGAAACACGACACTGATGACATTATCTTACCAACCCTCTCAGAATACAGTAGACCCCTATTGCCACCAACACCGTGACTCCAACACCGTGACTTCCACCTGCTCCTCCTCATATGCCACAAACAGTCTCTACCTGTGCCGACTTGAAATGTCTCAGTCCGGTCCGAGTAATCTCCAAACCCCGGAATATCACCCTCTCGCTTATCAATCTTGGAATAATCAATCAGCCTTTCCTAAGAGAGCTGGACTCTTGATTACGCACGTTCGTATATCTACAGAGATGATGCATGAGTGCATGGTGGCGGAGGAGGATGATGATGAACATTGTGACGATATTATAAGTGCAACCGAGGGACATCTTACATGTGATAATTACAGTAATTACAGACAATTATAAAAGACCTCATAATGTCCAATCCCTCCCTCCATACGGCCACAAACACAGCCCCAAATCCGCCTCAGATCTGCCTCACATTTACCTCAAGATTGGACCCACAGAATCCCAACAAGCTCTGCAAGCTCTGGGGGAAGTTTGGCGGAAGCTCGGGAGAGTTCAGATCACCGTGTTCCGCACGTCGCGCTAATGCTTGATCAATGCAGGTGGGTTACGAGGTGTACTGCCCCTGAGCAGACAGTGACGTTGGTGTTCGTCAAGTCCGTTAATAGCTCAACTACTGTACTTGATTTGGGGGAAATAAATATTCTCTATGGACCGTGGCTTCGTTAAATGATTGAAAGGGTGGTGGCACCAGCTCTGACTAAATGACAGACAGAGCAGATGAGACCAAGGCAAGGGCAACACCGCTCCGACTAAAAAATAGAATTGATGAGATCTCCACCAAGAGTGGCTCCGGCTCCGAAAATGGCAGCGTTACCAAACTTGGATCCAATGCTCTTGAGATGGCCACCGCCACCCTGCTGCTGCTGGCCCTGCTCCACAACTACAGTCTGGGGAGGAGGAGGCTGGTAGTACTGCTGGGGCTGGCCCTGTCCCTGGTAACCCTGGGGAGGAGGGGGCTGGTAACCGCCCTGGTATCCGGGAGGGGGAGGGGCCGAGTAGTTGTACTGGTCTGGGGGAGGAGGGTTGTACTGTGTGGGAGGGGGAGGGTTGTAGTTGGCGGCGGGGGCAGCATAGTCGGGCTGCTTGTAAGAGGGGTAGGCCGACTTTTCGGACTTTTCGTCGTTCACGGCCAGAGAAGACACCGTGGGAAGAGTGGTGGTGGAGCTTGCAGCGGCCACAGAAGACACGGTGCTCATGGATCTGCTCACGGGAGGAGGAGCCATATAGGGAGTGTTGGAGACCTCCTTGACGTAGTTGGCGGGGAAGATGCCCTCCTTGCCACTGGGGCCTCGGCCCTTCCACCAGTCGTTGTTGAGCTTCTCAATGATTTCAATCTCGTCGCCCTTGACCAGAGCCAGGTCCGTGGGGTCCTGTGCGGCATAGTCGTACAGAGCCTCAACCTTGCCACCTGAACCAGCAGAGGTAGGATGAGCAGACACGGGAGGAGAGGGGGCTGCAGGGGTGATTTGCACAGCGGCAACCCGCTCGGTCACCTCGGCAATGCCCACGGAGGCCTGAGAGCCGGGCAAATCCAGTTTCTGGCCAGGTGTCAACTTTCGAGGAATCTTGTTGCAAAGGTCGTCGTAAAGAGCCTGAGAAATCACCTCGGACTCGTACAGAAACTCCAGCTCATTGTGGAGCGACGTCACACTTCGGTTGATAACTGCCGCCATCGTAAACTGCTAGCTTGTAGTAGTGTGTTGGTTGTGGTAGTGTGAGGTTGTGGTGGGAGTGTAAGAGTGGAAGTGGCCGAGATGAGAGATGGGTTATTATAGTAGCCTAATAATTTTAGCACTGCCACTCTGCTGATGGTGTGAAAAACATGCGTGAATTTCCGTAGCACGTGATGTGCAGTAAAACCGAGAAACACAACCACACCAGAAATATATTGCACACAGATTTTTTGTGTCGACCAGTCATGTGAGGGGGTCTCGACTCCCCGGACTTCTAGAATATCTGTGAGGCCCAGAACCTCAAAATACACAACATAGAGTTCAGCTCTTCTTAATCTTGCATAGCCCTACTTGAAAACACGTTGAGTACGAGGCGAGCCCAATAAGCTACAAGCTACAAGTACAGCGCTAACCCCAAGCACTTACAATCACTACAGTAAAAGAGTTTTATACAATAAATCCATTAACAATTAATTTTGAAGAGGTAGAAACCAGTAGCTAGCTAACTAGCCTAGAAAAGAATAACCAAGGCAACCATGCCCATCATACAAGCAGAGACACCATAAGTCTTTGCAGAGTTGGCCTGGGGAGGCTGGGACTCACCGCCGGGAGACTGGGGAGGAGCCTCACCTTCAGAGCCCAGACCGGAACCAGAGCCCTGAGAACCAGAGCCAGA